>LUGF01037862.1:138225-149408 GCA_001625245.1 Calycopis cecrops
TTGTGTAGCCTGAAAATGATACACTAAATACATGATTTCATTTAACGCCTCTCGCTTTTATCAACCTTGTATAACATAGGTCACNNCCCCCCCCCCCCGTAACATATAACTAAGTATATTTTATTTATTTTACTTAAATTGCACAAAAAAGGTTTCTTTTTCCAATATTACATATTTTTCTTTATTAAAAAGAAAAACATTATTACGTAACACGTTGTTCGAAACGACCCTCCTTTTTATTAACTCATCCACCTCGTCTAATGTAGCCTAATTACTTTATTTATTTTATGGCGTTGTAGGTTGACCTACACGCGTGTACGCACTCGCACAAGGTGCGAACGATTTTTATTCGAGTCTAGTGGTTTAGCTATTAAATCGACACTGTACTCGACTGAATTACTCGACCAACGTGAATTACTCGCTACACGACTAAACCACTCGACCAGTGCCAACTAGGCAGAGTCCTCGGTGACGGAGGTGGAACAGCATAAACATGAAGCACGTACGCGTCTGCGGCGGCGACGCCTCTTCCTGCAGCAGGCGTCCGACGGGCCGACGTTTCGAGTCGAGCGGAACGAACACGCAGATCGAGGGCCCCGACACTCATCTCCGGTGATTCTGGTGCAAAGGAAGCAAGCATTATGTAGGCCTAGCCTAGCCCACTCTCATCTTAAAGGCCGGCAACGCAACTGCAAAACCCCTGGTGTTGCAGATGTCTGTGGGCGTCGGAAAACACCACCATCTCGGTGATCCGACTGCTCGTTTCCCNNNAAAAAAAAAAAAAAAAAAAACTATTTGCTGTGCTAGTGAAACAAGAATTGTGCTAGATAATCGTATTCACACTCAAAACGGAATCCAAGGGGCACGATAAAGTTTCAGTGCCCAATTCCATTACGTCTCTTTGAATTGTGAAACGTTTAGTGACGTGTTTGATAAAGAATATTAAACACATTATCCTCAGGAGCATATTTCTGTTGCAGCGCTCATCCCTATAGACGAGCCAACGTTATGTTTTTTTTTTTATATAAGATGGCAAACGAGCAGCCGGAGACATTTTCATGACTACCGACGCCCACAAACATCCGTATAAAGGCTATAAAGATGCGCTGCCCTCCTTTCTCCTCCCACCTTCATGGGCCACCGGCTACTTACACACTGCACGAAACGCGACAGCATAGCTGTCACTTCACGCCGGTCTCGTGTAAGCGAGAGGTAACTCCCCGGTCGTGCCAGCCCAATTCGACTGCATGCAAGCATGCAGTGTGCCACTACCTCTTACCAAAATGTACATGACCAAATGCACTTTGTGCACTTCATGGACACCCATTTCTGACTATCCTGCATGTGTGTTGCTCTCCTTCCTCTCCTGCTCTTCACGAGCCACCGGCGACTCGTACACTGCACGTGGCGGCAACCACCTCTTACTAAAGCTCCCCACTATCTACTGTTGTATGTTACTCACTGATGGACGCCATCGTTCCATTCTTCTTCAGCTTGTTCCTTTAATTTCTTGTTGCATTTGGCGGCGGCGGCTCGGTGTCGCCTGCACAGAACAAATAGCAACATGTTCACTCCGCGCTGGCTACGTCTATACCACGTTACATTCCATGCAATATTTGTTATGAAACTGAGAAACCCACTGATCACACACACACAACACAAACAGATTTCAATAAATAGGGTCAAATTAAACGCATCAAGCTTACGACGAAGTTTTAACAAGTATTTTGGTTCTATGAAATGAAAATGAAAAATATCTTTATTTATCTTTAGTTTACATATAAGTAGGTTAGGGGCAGCACCTCCTTTTAAGTAATATAATACCTGTGCCAGGAGGACTCTACTCTTCGTTAGCAGCATTTACAAGACATCATTTGTTATAAATATGAGATCATACACAAGACCGGAAGAATTTGTGTATGCAAATGTGTGTATGTGTATGTGTGTGTGTATGTGTGTGTGTGTGTGTATGTGTGTATGTGTGTGTGTGTATGTGTGTATGTGTGTATATGTGTATGTATGTTACACAGTGTAGTTAATGGTTGGCTATGAAGTGGAGAGAGGGATCGATGACAGGTCGACCATGGATGGCTTGTGACAGCTCCTAGCTTACAACGTGAGTAGAGGGCTGCAGATAATCATCTTCTCAGGCATCATGTGTATGTGTATGTATGTGTATGTGTGTGTTTGTTTGTGTGTGTGTGTGTGTATGTGTGTATGTGTGTGTATGTATGTGTGTGTGTGTATTTGTGTGTGTGTGTGTGTGTATGTGTGTGTGTGTGTATGTATGTGTGTGTATGTGTATGTCTGCATGTGTATGTCTGCATGTGTGTGTATGTCTGCATGTGTGTGTATGTATGTATGTGTATGTATGTATGTGTATGTATGTATGTGTATGTATGCATGTGTGTATGTATTTGTATGTGTGTGTATGTATTTGTATGTGTGTGTATGTATTTGTATGTGTGTGTGGCTCCTGAGTAGCGTACGTAAAGGTACTCCCCTGCCCTGCCCCTGGCCTGGCCCTGCGTTACCAAAAAAAAAAGGCCTAGACAAGTAACCAAGCTTGTGCAGGCTTGGTGACTGACTACATGGTAAGTACTGGTAAGAACTCTGCCTCTCGCTCGCACAATAAAAATAAAGAGTATAGTGCAGACTGTGCTAATCGTATTTCGTGCGGTGAGTTTGAGAGAGAGAGACTCTTCAAAACCGTGGGTCAACGCGTCTGGAGGTGGCCGTCGAACGCAGCATTTCCTAGTTCTTCTTCGATGTATTAAACAAAGCAATTCTCACTTGTTATGGATGTCCAGGTAGGTCTTCAAGGTAGCCGTGTACCGCGGTTCTGCTTCGCTGCGTTTGCGCATAAACCTCACCAGGTCCTCATCGATGGCGGCATCATTAGTATTTGCCGTCATTGCCTGAGTGCGAATATACGGGCTGTGAACTGCATGTCGAGATGATGATGAAGAAGATGGGGGTGACATACTGGAGAATAATAAGGGAGGTGACGACCAGGATGCACCTCTTGGCAACGTAGTGGATTGGAGTAATGGACTGTTAGAGCCTGTCCAAATCAAATCGCTTAATCTGGATAGGCTCTTACCACCGGAGAGGTACCTCTCGGCGACAATGTACTGAATTGGAATTATGGACTGTTACGATCGTAGGTACCCGACATGATAATGGAGTGGAATGACGGCCCGTTTCGACAGGAGAGGTACCTCTCCCCGACAACGGATTAGAATGATTAACCGTAACGGCGAGGGAAGCATTCCCACCTGACATGCTAGATGATGATATATAGAATAGAATAGAATAGAATATACTTTATTTAGGTCTTCAGTAATGACTTTACGATCGGGGAGGTACCTCTTGCCGAAATGCTACTGGAGTGAAATGATGAACCGTTACAACCGGGGAGGTACCTCTCGCCGACAAGATACTCCATTGGAACAATGGACCAATACGACCGAAGAGGTACCTCTCGTCGACAAGATACTTCATTGGAACAATGGACCATTACTACCGATGAGGTACCTCTCGTTGACAAGATACCAGATTGGAATAATGGACCATTACGACCTAAGAAGTACCTCTCGTCGACAAGATAACGGTGTACCTCCCCGCTACGGCGGAGAGGTACCTCTCGACGTGATGTATATTATTTAATTTAATTATTACAAGTATAAAAACTGCACTGCCAATCACTCAAAACGACGAGACTCTGATCATGATAATAATAGTTAAATTAAATGATGATAATTAAATTAGATGATATAGACATTCACGCATCTCTACCATATGCGGGAGAGTATCGCTCGGTCCCCATTTCCCCAAACAGTCTCGAATATGTTGAAGCAGCATTGGGCGTATCTTCGCTTCCACAGTACACAGTTCCTACAGTAGGACATTTTATATTATGACAGTATATATAGGAAAAAAATTAAACAGATTAAACATTTATACTATATGCTCGACTCCAGCTTGGGTCCCACAAGATGCATTGGTTCCTGCAAGCAGATAAAGGGGCTGGGACCTCTCAGGGAGTCCTCTCGGACCGACCGGGGAGGTACCTCTCGTTTACATGTAACAGCTATGCTGTCACGTTTCAAGTGACTGACGCCCATCGGAAGGCAGGACGGATGGACGGCAACACATCACATTCAACATATCTTGGGGCGTCACGAATCGTCGCAAATCACACAAAAGAGCGTTTTTCTTCTACTATTTTACCAAAGTACTTTTTTACAAAAAGGTGAAAGCTGCATAAAATAAAGAACTGTGTTCCGTTGATCTTTACTCAAATACATGCAAACAACTCCGAGGTAACTAAAATCTGGAAACAACTTTTGGCCTCCAGAGCCGAAATTTGGTTAAAAACAATTATAGTAACAAGGCATAAAAGTACTTACGTGTTCGTCGTACATGCGTCGCTGTTAATTTTAAGTTTTTTAATATTTATAAAAATTTTTTACAATTTCACTACAATTTTGAATATTAATTTTGAACATTGCGCCAGGCCAATCTTGGCTTGACTGAAAAAAAATTTGAATTTTGTTTTTTCATTCTTCTAAGGAACTTTCTTCTGGTGGCCAGTGCTTAAGATTCTTCTATACGATCTAAAGAGATTTTTGTTGCAAAGTAAATTGTTATAAAAATCATCTTCAATCAAATATTCCCCTTACACTTTTCTATGTATACAACTAATATTATTATTAAAATAATAGTACAATATATTCTTAAAGAAAATTTGATTTGTTACTGCTTAGGGCTGGCAAAAAGTTTGAACAAAAATTTTATATTTAAAATGACTCAATATCGGTTATAGTATTTACAAAAAATCCAAGATACACAGTCAGCTTATTAAAATCATCCATAAAGATGTGCACAATGGGCTATTTTCCAAGTTTTCAAAAACCACTCCAGAATGTTTATCAGTGATCTTATTTATACATTTTTTGTTTTTTAATTTTTTTAATTAAAGATTCATAATTTATAAAACCCGCGAAAACGCTTCTTTATGAAAAATGGCGTCTTGGGACGTATTAGCTTTGTTAGCGTTCCGAAAATTACTGCCCAGTAGGTACTCGTACCTACTACTTAGAACTTTTTTGTGGTTGTTGTCATTTGACAAATCCATAAGATGAGCTAGAAATTTGAGAAGTGGCCAATAATATGAATGAATGAATGAATGAATGAATGAATGAATGAATGAATGTATTCTGTATTCTGTTATACACGGCACAATAACATATACTTTATTGTGCATATTACAGAATACAGAAATAAAAGTTACATTTTATAGTAATTAACTGGTATTATCAGTAGATTTCGGAATCAGCATGCACGTGTTACGTCATCGTCAATTTCACGTCATTTCGTGTCACGTGACTTATGTATAAAAATAAATATTTTTAAAAATAGATTTTAATATAAAATATTGAATATTTACAAACTATTTCACTACATAACGTCTTTAAAAAACAAATTAATTAAAGATTACATTCAATAAAATTTTATTTTTAATATTGGAAAATAGCATAATTAAGATTTTACACTTTTTAGGGTTCCGTAGTAAGCCCCTATAGTTTCGTAATGTCCATCTGTCTGTCTGCGGTTTTACTCAGAGATTATATTTACTAGAAACATAGATTTAGAGTGTACACGATACACAATGTCAGAACAGAGGCGAGACAAAAAAAAATATTTGACAAATGTCAGAATTACTACAAAAACCTCTGTCTACGACAAAAACACTTACATGACTTTGTCATTATTATGTAATCGGGTCGCTATGGCCTCTTACTCGCATAAAATAATTGTCTTATATATATAGTACATGTGCTTAACTTATAAAAAGTACTCTAAAAAGTAAAATTTCATATAAATCTTTCTTCAGTTACCACCATCCTATATGGGCTCGTTTTCATATATTTTTTGAGTGTGAAATCAAAGTTGTCATACTCAACTACGGAACCCTACACTGCGCATGGCCCGACACGCACTTGACCTGTTTTTATTTTAAATAACCTCGTTTCGCAGACGAAAAACGCCTAAGTGTTCTATGAAAAATCGCAAAAATATAATCAAATGCTTTTGAGTAGAGACGGGATATCTACGCCCCTTAATATTCGCCCTGTTGATAAAAAATGCAAATTTACCCCGTTTTGGGGAGAGAGTCTGTAAGCCCCTTTTGAAGGAGCAAAATGTTATTTCTTTTTTTTTGAGGTACCCATCCTTTATGCCCCTTTCTTACATTCTTTGATATTTTTTTTAAAGAAAGGTAGAGTTTTTAAAGAGGTTAGATAAAAATATTTACTGCTGAAACAATTTTGAATAATAAATTGCTATTTAATACTTTCTGAACACAAATTCGACAGCGAACACAAGTTCGCGTTGTGTAATCTCATTTGTGAAATATAAGCAAAGTATCTCCATACTTCAACAAGCTCTTCAATCAAATTTCCTATAATTTTTGTCCTAACGGTTATAATGTAAAATTAAAAATGGCAGAGTTATTCAATAAATCCATTTAAAAAAAAAGAAAAAAGAACCATTTTTCGAATATACGCAGAAGCATGGTTCGGTTTACTTTTTGAATTTACACTCCCAGCTGTGTCACAAAAAAGAAAAAAGAAGCATTTTTCGAAAATACGCAGAAGCCAGATTCGGTCTACTTTTTGAATTTACACTCCCAGTTGTGTCACAAAAAGAAAAAAGAAGCATTTTTCGAATATACGCAGAAGCCAGATTCGGTCTACTTTTTGAATTTACACTCCCAGTTGTGTCACTGGGAGTGTAAATTCAAAAAGTATAATCTAATCAAATCTATAATGACTGAACTGTCAGTGTTTGTAACGCTTTGATTCTCTAGAAATATTCATATCGTAAAATAGATTTTAAGTACTAACTTTAAGACTATTCTAGCAAAAAATTAGGCTGACTGTACTTTCGTCAACATTATTATATATAGTAGTTTAACCTAGTAGTATAGCCCTAAGGCGCGTATGGGTACTACTTTTATTTCACGGGGCGTATGGGCAGAAGGGGCGTATGGGTTCGCACACATATTTTCGGGAGGTAATTTAAGTGTGAGTTCATTTAATTATTACTACTGTAACCTATGCGCGTTGCTTCACCACCTACAGATACGTCAGCAAGTACTATCATAGCAATATATAAAATTCATTGGAATGACAATGGCGCTATCTGTCGGAAATTGGTCGTACCAACTTAGAAACCTTCGTGGCCGCATTCAGAACAACTTTACTAAAGATCATCACATTCTCAAATATTCATTTTATATATGTCACCGTAAGATTGTAAAAACCGGAAGATTACAAAATAACTCGGAAGATTGTAAACTATCGGAAAATTGTGAACTGTACTAATCATTTACAATTTAACACATTATTTTTCGTTAGTTTATAATGTTCCCGGAGCAAACTGTAAAATTTACAGTTTACAATTTTCCGAGTTATTTTGTAATCTTACGGTTTTTACAATCTTACGGTGACATATACATAGATAATACATTCGTGTCTGTGAAACAATGGAAACACACATACAAAATTTCAACGCAATCGGTCAAGGCGTTTAGTAGTTGATATACTGACAGCAGCGCCATCCACTCCACCCACATCCACCAGGAAAGCATCATATTTCGATGCCTCCTATGCCTTCAGTTATTCCTATATAAAATTTAACCCCAATCGGTTCAGCCATTTAGAAGTTTACCCGTTTTCCCATGGGAATGAAGCATTTCCCGTGGTAAAAAATAGTCTATGTTAATCTAGGGTAATGTAGCATTCAAATAGTTAAAGATTTTTTGAAATTGGTCCAGTACTTTCGGAGCCTATTCGTTACATACACACACACAGAAATAAATCTTTCCTCTATTAATATTAGTATAGACTAGATGGTGCTCACGATCTCTTTCGCATTGCGTAGTTCTATTCACCCACTTAGGGATAAAATTTCCAGAAACGCTTAAATACGTATAAGTATATTGTTTTTAATAAGTAGTCCAAAAATAAAGTTTTATATTTCCAACTTAAAAAAGAGACGATCTTCCATACAAACTTTCAACCCTTATTTCACCCCTTAGGGATAGTATTTTCTGAAAATACGTATCTACTATCTAGTCATTTTTAATAAGTAGACCAAACATTAAAGTTACATGTTTCTAACTAAAAATATTACGATCTTCCTTACTAAATTTCAACCCTTAATTTACCCCTTTCGGGATATAATTCCCAAAATTCCGTCCTTAATGTCTCAATAAAATGACCCTGCTCACAAAATTACATGGCTGTATCCATCGAAATACTATTTCGATGGCTGTATCATTAAAAATTTTTGCTCGGCGATGATGAATCAGGTAAGGACATCACTTCACCCGCATAAGTTTCGTTCCCGTGGAAATATCGAGATAATATGTAGCTTATATGTTGTCCCGACCTGTTAGTAATACGAGGGCCACACCGAAAAGATCGGGAATAGAATACTCAGGAGTAAATTAGACTAAAACCTCTTTGGTGTATAAAATGTAATATTATTCTAAAAACAAGTCCATTTTTGGAATTAAAAAAAAAAAAAAAAACAAAAGAGTAGTTGTCATTTGAATTTGATATGTCGGCGAGGAAAATGTAGCTTGCGCGGAAACATTTTCGTGCGATAATTTTTCACAAATTTCGTCGAGGTTTATCTCAAGAACAATGTGCCAAGCTTGTTTCTATTTATGAACTTGAAGCACGACGACGACCATAATATATCGTTGGTATTCTGAGTTTCGTCGTGGACGTTCCTCTGTCGCCACAGTTCCTTCTACTGGTCGGCCAAAAACAGCAGCAACACAAGAAAATATCGATGCTGTTCGCCAACTAATAATGGAAGATAGATATTCAAAACATTTTACACGAAGAACTGGGTGTCAAAAATTCGTTTCCCGCTGGGTGCCCCATCGTTTGACCGAGGAACAGAAGAGCAGAAGGCTCGTGTTAGTTGGTGTCGGTCTGCTCTAAGACGGTTCAAAGGAGGGAGCTCAAATGCAGTGTACAACATCGTCTCTGGTGATGAATCATGGATTTATTCATATGAGCTAGAAAGGAAACACCAATCGGCTGTTTGGGTCTTCGAAGGTGAGGTCAAGCAAGCAGAAAAAAATCAAGTCTCAAAAAAAATGGTCGCTTCTTAGGTCGATACCTTAACTGAAAATGTTTAATATGTCCAACTTTGTATTATTAACCTATAAACATTAAAGGCTGTCACACACTAAGCAGATAAGATAAGATTTAATCTGCGTATAAAATCTTCCTTCAATAAATGTCTGTGTCTACAGATACATGACGATAAAATATATTATGTGATCTGTGTAGTGTGTGTTAGAGTTTAGTATAGAAAGCGATATTGACAGATATGCGCTCAGATACAGATATCATCTGCATAATGTGTCACAGCCTTAACAGATTCCCTGTACTGTAAATCATATTATATGATCAAATATAGAAGACAAAAGTGAAAAAACTAAAGTGATTTATTAATTAAATATATTTTATTTAAATATCAAAGTTATTTTCCAGCCTAAGATTAAACAAATTTGTACGTAATCAGCATTTATTAGGGCGACATCACACAATTCTTCTTTTCTTTTCCTCCTCCTCGATTCTGCAACTGTTCCGATGCTCGATACGTAGCACTCGCGTCTCGCAGTAGCTTTGCGACTAAATCACAATCGTCCCGCGTTTTTAAATGTGCGCTGGGGAGCGTCTCTTCGCAGCTTCAACTTCTCAAAATCTTCCTAATAAAATCAAATAAGTCAAAATAATATTTATCACAACATTAGTATAAAATACGGTAAAAATTTAAAGGAAATATTGGGCCTCATTGTGCTTCATTGAAACATTTCAATCAAAATTATTTTTGCATTTTGGACATTCGGTGTTTACTTGTTTAGCCATCAAAGGAGCCTTCAGCCTTTTTATTAATAACACAACGCCTCCTCGCGAGTTTTCCACCTCGCCTCGGCATCTGGGTGGTGTCTTTCTGATGCTGTTGCAGGCAGACTACTTCCCCAAGTGAGGAAAATGACGTTTCATTGTTTCCTGTACACCTAAAACAGAAATGGAAGAGCCGGTAGCTTCTTCAAAAAACACTTTTGTATTCACTATTGCTTTTTCATAAATCAAATCTTCATTTAATTTAATAGCTATCTTTTAAACCACATTATACTTTTTCTTAGAGGACATTACGTGCTAATCGTTACTGTCACAGTAACATACAATCCACAGAGTAAAGTAATATACATACAATCTAACTAAGACTGTGCCATGGGGGCAGTTATCCAGTTCACCAAGCAATAGTACCTACGTGTCCTATCTGTACGGTTCACTTTTAATAATCTATGATTTTCTATTGTATATGTATTGCCGCTGTCTTTTCTTTGCTACTGCTAATTTATTTTTAAACGTTTTTAAAACGCAATACGGCATTTTTGTAACAATTTCGACTCACGTGCGCCCACTTAGGCGTCACATGGAGTTCCCCGGTGCTGTATCTCGGTTGTAGCATAGACCGTTCGCTGCGTATGGGCTCGCAGGTTGATCGTCAGATCAACCTTGCGAGAGCTTCCCGTGCGCTGCTGCGGCCTGTGTTGCAATCCGGGCTACCGTTACGCACCAAAATGGGGATCTACAAGACATATATCCGTTCGCGCCTCACCTACGCCGCCCCCGCTTGGTACGCGTTAGCCGCGCCTTCCCATAAGAAGCGTTTGCAAGCGCAACAAAACCTAGCTCTCAGAGTAATCACAGGGGCGGGCCGATACGTTCGGAATTGCACCATCGCGAGTGATTTGGGGGTGGAGTCGGTGGGTGAGTTTGTGACCCGTATGTCCACTGCCATGTTTTACAACGGACTGCACACTCACCTGCATGGCTTCGCGCCCCTGCATGCGCGACCTCCGGACGGACGGGCATACCCAAGAGAACTCTGTGCTCGCGACACACCAGCGACCGATGGGCAGCCGGGCAGCAGTCGGGCTTGTAGGACAAGAGTCATTCCATCACATACCTTCACAAGCACCAAACACACCTCACTCACTACACACCACACTCAGTAGCGATAGCACTACATGGTAGCATTTTACGCTGCCTTTTGAGGGCAGTATAGCCCGTTTTACTCCC
>LUGF01037862.1:153155-163929 GCA_001625245.1 Calycopis cecrops
CCGACGATGTTATAATTTTACCTTTAAATAACTTGGAAAACAATATTTTATTAATCTACACTAAGCGCTGTTACAAAGTTATGTCAAGTCTCTACTTTTGTAGTGATGTGCCAAAAAAACAGACAATATAACTATTTATAACGTAATCTGCCGTTATATACCTACTTGATATAAAATAATGCGATTTTCTTTCTAATGATTATAATTTGATAATCATTCATTTATAACAGATTAAATTCATATTATTATAACAGTACGATCAAACCTCACTGAGGAAGGCAAGCGATTCACCTTAGCGATTTCACATTTATTTTAAATTTATTATATTTATTAATACAAAATGGCGTTATGTGCCGCCATGTTGTGACGCTACAATAGTCGTCTGATGTCGTTTCATGCGCATAGTCTACGTTCCCCAGTGTTTCTCGATATCTTCTTTTCTTTTAACCCGGCTTTCGTTTAATGGACTGCTTTTCATACTGACCTTGGCGCTAAATTGGACTTATATCGTGTTTCATATTGTGCTGTTCTACTTTCTGTGCATAATAATGGCTAAACGTGGACAAATCCTATAAAGTGAAACCCGTGAACTAATTATCAAGCTGCAAGATTACTTTGAGCGCGAAAAGCAAAATGGCGGACCCTTTTTACCTGTCGAACAAGTACAAGAACGCGTCTCTCAGGCGCTTGGCGTTAGAAAACGAACTATAACAAATATTAATAAAGAAAATTTCGATTCGACTTAGACCCCGTCCAGATTGAGCGAATTACGCGCGTATTAGGCCTGACTACAAACAATTTAACGAGGTGGTCGGCTAAATACATACTTATATAAATATATACATCTTAATATAATATGTAATGATTCTATACTTACAATAGGTACTTAATAATACGATATATATTATATACTAATAATTTAGTAGTTATAATTATATAAATAATTCAGCATAAGGTTTCGGTCTGATTTAAATAATATTCCTTTAATTTTTCAATCAAGTATTCAAAATCATACAATCCAAAATAGTTACTTTTTTCCCATCACTAGTCATGACTATTTGACACATGTCAGAAACGCATTCTCTCAGCGGCCGTACCATAATAATGGTTTAGTGGAAGATGAAATAATCTCTGAAATAAATGACGATGAAGACATAAATTTATTTTTCCAAAATATTTCAGTATTTAGAACCAAATAATTAGTCATATTGCTGGTTACATTGCTCATATTTTGATGAAAAAAATGTATTGTAGTATTTGTATTGGAGCGCTATTAAGTAATGAAACAAATACTGACCATAGATTTATTTTAGCAAAAGATAAGGGTGGACTATTATACTCGTCGAAAGATTTAATACAAATTTGCAAAACTGCAGAAGCAGTCATCAAGATTTACACTGATAGTCTCCGACAAATTAACAAAAATATGTTGACATCAAAAATCTTACGCAATTTTGTCGGGTCTCAATTATTCAGCAATATTTGTTATCATGAGATTAGATTATATCCTACAGCTAGCCATGTAACAGATTTAACTAAAGCTATTATAGAAAAATATATGAATGTAAGATTGCTCTTTATTTTTAAAAATTCTAATTTACAAGAAATCAAACGTGTGTTACTTAATAAATACATTTTATTTCGGGAACAATAATATTATAAATAGCACTTAAAATATTTAGAATACTTATTGTATATAAATATATACAATTATATACGTTACCTTTTTATCTATTATCATTTATATCTCTCATCTCCTGTTAAAGATTTCTATCGATATCAATAGTCGACTGCAACCCTAGTTATGTATGTGTTGTTTTTATGCGTGTTAAGCATTTGTCAAATGCACGTCATTTATAGAAATTGCTCTAGTATGTGAACCAATAGTAACTTACGGTTCTAAGTGATTTCTGCATAATGTGTGCGAAATGCCCGTACGTATTGGATTGCGTTAGTAGTAAAATAAAGAGTGGGGAGACAAACGGCGACACTGGTTTTCATACAATTCAAGCATGATTTCCTTTCCAATCTCTTTAATCTATTCCGTGCGTATAAGTATATTGTTTTTAATAAGTAGTCCAAAAATAAAGTTTTATATTTCCAACTTAAAAAAGAGACGGTCTTCCATACAAACTTTCAACCCTTATTTCACCCCTTAGGGATAGTATTTTCTGAAAATACGTATCTACTATCTACTCATTTTTAATAAGTAGCCCAAACATTAAAGTTACATGTTTCTAACTAAAAATATTACGATCTTTCTTACTAAATTTCAACCCTTAATTTACCCCTTTCGGGATATAATTCCCAAAATTCCGTCCTTAATGTCTCAATAAAATGACCCTGCTCACAAAATTACATGGCTGTATCATTAAAAGTTTATGCTCGGCGATGATGAATCAGGTAAGGACATCACTTCACCCGCATAAGTTTCGTTCCCGTGGAAATATCGAGATAATATGTAGCTTATATGTTGTCCCGACCTGTTAGTAATACGAGGGCCACACCTAAAAGATCAGGAATAGAATACTCAGGAGTAAATTAGACTAAAACCTCTTTGGTGTATAAAATGTAATATTATTCTAAACAGAAGTCCATTTTTGGAATAAAAAAAAAATTAAAAACAAAAGAGTAGTTGTCATTTGAATTTGATATGTCGGCGAGGAAAATGGAGCTTGCGGGCACATTTTCGTGCGATAATTTTTCACAACTTTTGTCGAGGTTTATCTCAAGAACAATGTGCCAAGCTTGTTTCTATTTATGAACTTGAAGCACGACGACGACCATAACATATCGTTGGTATTCTGAGTTTCGTCGTGGATGTTCCTCTGTCGCCGCAGTTCCTTCTACTGGTCGGCCAAAAACAGCAGCAACACAAGAAAATATCGATGCTGTTCGCCAACTAATAATGGAAGATAGATATTCAAAACATTTTACACGAAGAACTGGGTGTCCAAAATTCGTTTCCCGCTGGGTGCCCCATCGTTTGACCGAGGAACAGAAGAGCAGACGGCTCGTGTTAGTTGGTGTCGGTCTGCTCTAAGACGGTTCAAAGGAGGGAGCTCAAATGCAGTGTACAACATCGTCTCTGGTGATGAATCATGGATTTATTCATATGAGCTAGAAAGGAAACACCAATCGGCTGTTTGGGTCTTCGAAGGTGAGCTCAAAGCAAGCAGAAAAAATCAAGTCCCAAAAAAAATGGTCGCTTCTTAGGTCGATACCTAAACTGAAACCCCTTTATTAATAAACATAGAATAACTTTATTCAAGTAATAACCTAGTAATAAACTGACATCTGTCAAATTCCATACTTTTTATGTGTTTTTTATTATGGAATTTGACAGATGTCAGTTTATTAGGTTATTCCTTGGATAGAGTTATTCTATGTTTATTAATAAGGGGGAAAATGTTTAATATGTCCAACTTTGTATTATTAAGCTATAAACATTAAAGGCTGTCACACACTAAGCAGATACGATAAGATTTAATCTGCGTATAAAATCTTCCTTCAATAAATGTGAAATGTCTGTGTCTACAGATACATGACGGTAAAATATATTATGTGATCTGTGTAGTGTGTGTTAGAGTTTAGTATAGAAAGCGATATTGACAGATATGCGCTCAGATACAGATAGGTATCATCTGCGGAATGTGTCACAGCCTTAACAGATTCCCTGTACTGTAAATCATATTATATGATCAAATATAGAAGACAAAAGTGAAAAAACTAAAGTGATTTATTAATTAAATATATTTTATTTAAATATCAAAGTTATTTTCCAGCCTAAGATTAAACAAATTTGTACGTAATCAGCATTTATTAGGGCGACATCACACAATTCTTCTTTTCTTTTCCTCCTCCTCGATTCTGCAACTGTTCCGATGCTCGATACGTAGCACTCGCGTCTCGCAGTAGCTTTGCGACTAAATCACAATCGTCCCGCGTTTTTAAATGTGCGCTGGGGAGCGTCTCTTCGCAGCTTCAACTTCTCAAAATCGTCCTAAGAAAATCAAATAAGTCAAAATAATATTTATCACAACATTAGTATAAAACACGGTAAAAATTTAAAGGAAATATTGGGCCTCATTGTGCTTCATTGAAACATTTCAATCAAAATTATTTTTGCATTTTGGGCATTCGGTGTTTACTTGTTTAGCCATCAAAGGAGCCTTCAGCATTTTTATTAATAACACAACGCCTCCTCGCGAGTTTTCCACCTCGCCTCGGCATCTGGGTGGTGTCTTTCTGATGCTGTTGCAGGCAGACTACTTTCCCAAGCGAATAAAATGACGTTTCATTGTTTCCTGTACATCTAAAACAGAAAAGGAAGAAGCGGCAGCTTCTTCAAAAGACACTCTTGTATTCACTATTGCTTTTTCAGAAATCAAATCTTCATTTCATTTAATAGCTATCTTTTATACCTACCACATTATACTTTTTCTTAAAGCCTTACGTGCTAATCGTTACTGTCACAGTAACATACAATCTAACTAAGACTGTGCCATGCGGGCAGTCATCCAGTTGACCAAGCAATAGGTGACCTGTGAGCAATAGGTGAAAACCTACATGCCCTATCTGTACGGTTCACTTTTCATAATCTATGATTTTCTATTGTATATGTATTGCCGCTATCTTTTCTTTGCAGTAAATTTATTTTTAAACGTTTTAAAACGCAATACGGCATTTTTGTAACAATTTCGGCTCACGTGCGCTCACTTAGGCGTCACGTGGGTGACTAAACGAGTTGTTGCTGATATGGAGTATACAAACCAACACATCTTCGGCTTGTCAGTTCCATACGCTAAACGCTAGTAATATTAATTCAATGCATATGGCGCACTACTTATATACTTCTATTATTTGATGCTCATGCTCTAGTGGTAAGCGTGTTAAACCACAGATGTGAGGTACCGGGTTCGAATCCCGGGTCGGACCAAAAACTGTTATAGAAAGTTGGCGGTGTTACACCCCCGTGCCTCGGAGAGCACGTTAAGCCGTCGGTCCTGCGCCTGATTTCTCTTGGGACGGGTCGGACTGCCGTCCCATCGGAATATGAGGACTAGGATAGAACGGATAAGGGAATAAGAAGTGCATCTGTGTACAGGTACACTTGTGTGTTTTCTTGTTATGAAATCTTTTCAAAGTACTCTCTACCAGACTTAATACAAAGTTTCATGCGTCTAAACCATTTAAAATACGTAATAAGAAAGTTAGATAAAAAAATAATTACTTTTAGCGAACCTAATTTTATTCTAGACACCTCATTTACAGCCTGCTCAAACGCTGACAGCTCATCGAAAATTGTAGCCCTTAAGGTGCTGATAAACTTGAGCATTCATATGTAATGAACATTCATGCGAATGTTACATACAGAAAAATAAACGAGAGCATTCTAGCGAGCATTGCTTCCAGTTTTTTGCCGAGCCAAGCTTCGTCATAGTTCCGCGTCCCCGTTCCCCGTCACTAGAATGCTCGTGAAAATGTTCATAGCTATGTTTGGCTCTTTTGGCTTGGCTCGGCTCGTTGTTCAGTTCAGCAAATATAAAACGGCGAATGCTCGATGTTCTGTTACAAATGAATACTCAAGTCTATCAGCACCTTTTGAGCAGATTTCTTCTTTTAGAAAATAAAAAGAAGTCACACGGTGCCAGGTCAAGGCTGTAAGAACCCAAGAGTTTAACCTGCGTGCTGTTCAGGAAATTCCTTGTTTTGAGTGTTGTGTGCGCCGGTGCGTAAACGTGGTATATACCTAGTAACCCGCTTGTGTTTGGTCGCTTGTTGCTCACAACTGAAAAAACTTCTGGCAAGCATTTAGTAGTATACTATTCAGCGTTAACAGCCCTTTGATTTTGTAAAGTATCGGACATTAAGAAGCCAGTCATATTGGAGTAGCTACCGACCAAATACTTTCCTGCGCTTCTAGATCACTTCATCTTGGTAAGCGTCGCTTCGTTTTGAAACATCCAAACAGTCGACTGTCGCTTCGCTTCTCTATCGTATATAAACCCAGGACTCAGAACAGGTCATGTGGTGTGATGATGTCGACCTCGATATTCCTAAATGTACTGTGCGGTATAAACGCCATTTTTTACCGCGTACAACAGTACTATGGAACCAGCTGCCTTCCTCGGTATTTCCGATCCGATACGACTTAGGGATCTTCAAGAAAAGAGCATTCCTCTTTCTTAAAGGCCGGCAACGCGTCTGCAAGACACCTAGTTTTGCGGATGTCTATGGGCGGCGGCAGTCACTAACCACCTGCTCGTTTGCCTCCTATATCATAAAAAAAAATAAAAAAATACGCCGAGACGAGCCTACATCAAATCTATCTATCATGTCGCGGCACCGTTACACCTGGGGCTGGTTTTGTGCCTCGTTGAGTTTTTGTGACCCAGCATGAAACGATCCTCCTCAAAAGCAGATGTTCTTGTAAAATCTCATGCACGCTTCCCGATCCAATCGACATTATGTGCTGAACGTAATTCTACGTAATTCGCCTAATCTATACATATAATAAAAAAGTAAAATTTTAGTGTCTGTACATTGAATATATTTACGAAAAACTAACTGGGGGCGGTAAAAGATGGATGACAATGGCAAGGGATCGTCAAAAATGGCTTGAAATGAAGGAGACCTTCACTCAGCAGTCTGTAGGTGGCTATAGGTTGAAGAAGAAGAAGAAGAAGAATTGGGGGCGATTTTAAAATAGTAACAGAACACTTTTCTATGATTTTTAATTTTTTTGTTTGTCTGTTTGTCCGTTTGTTCGAGCTACTACTGGAGGGATTTTCATGAAACTTTACATTAATATAGCTTTCATATCAGAATAACAAGTTCAGAAGTCCGAAATCCACGCGGGCGAAGCCGCGGGCGGAAACTAGTCCCTTGAATAAAATTTCCTTTGTCCCTTGAATGTTAGCTCGTTTTCTTCCGTAGCAGCCATTCAAGGGCGACTACTTCTTTCTTCACCACGCAAAGTTAGTCGACCAACGCTTGAATTCGTTATACCGACCATACACGGTTGCCTTGGTAACACCTTCATATACAGTATTATCTATGGACCTTCAACCATAAATGCCAGATAAAGTCTATCGTATGATACGTCTGATTTAAGATGACATTTGAAATCATAAAAAATCATAGCGCGAAAATGTTCCCGGCGATTCATTTTTCAGTAAGACACGACAATTTCAAATAGGTCATAAACAAATTGGAGAAAAATTTTAAAATTGGAACGCATCTTTTTTTACTTCCAATTAATTTTATTTTCAGAATAAGTTACATCTAGCCAACGTCTCACATATAAAACCTTTTTGTCGCAATACTTTCTGAGTGGCCGGGTATGTCCTGCGCAGACGGCTGGTCTGTATAGACTGCCGCCGTAGCCGAAGTCCGCTAGGACGACATTATTATTATTATTATTTTGTAGACAAATATGACAGTAACAGCTACCGGGGTCTTTATCCCTCTATCCCCTTCTCTTGAATGATGACGTCTTCAGCACCTGGGCTTCGAAGAACACACATCCATGAATTATCTGTAAAATAAAATGTAGCTGCCATGAGCTTCGATAGCTACACCTTTTTTATGGTATAGGGAGACAAAGGAGCAGGCATGACTACCGACGCACATAGAGATAAGCAGATGCGTTGTCCTCCTCCCTCCTCCCACCTCCATGGGCCACCGGCTACTTACACACCGCACGAACCCGTCAGCTATCACTTTACGCCGGTCTCGTGTAAGCGAGAGATAATTCGGCTACATGCATGCATGCAGCGTGGCACCTGTTGGCAAAACACCCATTTGTTTTCATGTCAACAAATCAACTAAATTAATAAAAAAAGAGAAGATGTAAAAAAGAATATTTCTCCGTCTTCGTACACCGCAAATTTGTGAACGGAATTATATAAGCGAATTACACGACGTGTCGCGTGAACGAAGAGAATCCGTCATTCAGTCCAAACGTCGTACAAGACAGTAACATGCAACGTACATTTATTTCCATTTTAAAAAATATGGGTTAATGGGATCGCGGTTCCGAGACAAGCCAAACGAACCTGACGTGGAGCCGTCACTCCACGCCCTTACTGCTGGACGGTAGCGGCTAGAATCGAACTCGTCGAGCGAAAAGAAAGTTGCGCGGTATAAATATAGCGTTCGGAAGTATTCGGCGAGCTTCGCGCCAGTCCGCGCCCGCCCGCCCTACGGACCGCGCCCGCGCACTTGGGCGCGATCTCATAACTTTGCACTAAATCTAATAGATTATAAAACAAATACGGTTTAAAACTAAATATATCGCGATGTGTGTGTGATATTGTTAAGCAAACGTTTTATTATTTGACATCTAAAATATGTGCAAATTAAAGTATTCCACTCATGAAATAAAAGATACATTCCGTTAACATTCTCCGGTCGAGCGATACACGTGCCTTTATTTTCCAATATAAATAGCCCAGATTAAAACCCATACATGTCGTCACCGAAAGATGACGGCACATCAGAAGACAAAGCGAAAGGTAGAAGAGACTCCAAAGATGTATCAGATTTACCACCGATCGGCGCGTCGTTGCACAAAAGACGCAGAGGAGAACCACCAGCCACGCTGTCAGTTAAGCCACAAACTCCATCTGATGCCGAAGGGTCGTCCCCATGTACGGCTGGCCCGTCCCCGGAGGATTCCTGGGGAGTAAAGGATACGGACTGCAATGCTGGACTTTTCTGTGACAATATGATCCAAAGCCTCAAGGATAAAGATGATCCCCTATCGAATCGCGGGAGACTCGTCGCAATTCAGACGAAAGAAACCCTGGAAGCTGTGGATCACCTCGAGCAACTGCTAGGACTGTTGCACGAGTGCATATCTTTGGAAGACAAGAACTCTCGTCTCATAAAACGACTTCAAATGACCCAACTGAGGCGTCTACACTTAGCTCATCTGAACATGATGAAGGAAAATGAGAAACTAAAAGATGAGACCAAGGAGATGGAGCTTATCAATGAAGCGTTAGACTCTCAGATGGATTGTGTTCAAAGCCAGGATATTATTGACAGTATGTTGTCCAGTAACAAAAGTATGAAGAGGACTACTTCCAGATGGAAAACTCCAACCAGGTTTGGCGGGTCGTTGCTAAGGCGTCAGAGATCAAGATCAGCTGGTGGTGACGACAGTGATGTGTCTCCAGGTACTCCTTTGAGGCGAAAATCCGACGGAATATTCTGCAAGGAGGTCGAGAAGTCGAAGGTCTCGAGCTGGAGAAGGGTGAAGGAGGCGTTTAAGTAAGTAACTCAGTCGTAGGTGTAAGACGTCCTATTTACTGTGCTTTTTCTACACTAACACGTTGTCATGACGACTGTAGTGAAGTCATAAAACATACGAAAAATGGTTAGAGATTTTAGAGAGAGAAACCCATTTTCGTCCCAAATGAGCAGAAAGCTCAAAAGCCCATAGACATCCACATAATAGTTATTCAGTTCTTTTCCGATACCGACTTCCTTCTTCTTACCCCTCAAATGGACCACCTACGCCACCAAACGCGACAGCATAGCCAATTATTTAGCAGCGGTATCAAGAGAGCGCCAAAAATTTACTCGTTTGTTCAATTCGACTTGCATTTCTGCATTGCACTGCATCCTAACCTCTCTAAGCGATGGTCCTTAAAGCCCTTTTTATTATCTGAATAAACATGCATATCGTGTTGAATTTAACAAAGATGTGCACATATATAATAAAACTATTTCCTGTTGGCATGTATTATTAAGATGCAGTAAATTGGCTGGACAATCAATTCGCACGTCCACTCAACGGAAATTCGCGGAAATAGTCACCATCTGTCTCATAGTTATTTCACGAAATCTGAAAATGAAAATGGTTTAGCTTGAACTTTGGGTAAAATTATTTCCTCTTAAATTTATTAATAAGTATAAATTATTTTTATTATTTAATTTATATTTATTATTTTTTACTTTTTTATATTGAATATTTTTATATACCTTTTATGGAAGAGTGGACGTACTACAAATATGGTATAAAGCACCAAAATGATCTTTTACCTATATGAAATTTTACTTTTCCGAATACATTTTATAATTTGGTAGCCTATAAATTTTCAGTTTTTACTTCCTTCTCAGGTCTGATAGTTTTCATATAAAATTAATTAGGTGCATATACTACTGCTGTATTTTTTTATATTGTATGTATGTAGGTATTTTTGGAAAGATAGAGGGATAGGGACATTAACCTCTCACAAAAGATTCTACTTTAAAACCAAATATTTCAGAAACAGATCTCTAAATCGTAAAATGGTGTTCTCAATCTTACATCATCTCACATCTTTTTCAAAGACCTATTCAACGATACCCCATACGACGGGTTATAGGACCAAAAAAATTACCCTCATTTTACTTAAATGGGAGCTACTCCGAAAAAAAATTATTTCAAGATTTTTTCTACCTCTTTTTTGCTACGAGTAATCTATAAATCCATACCAAATTATATCTTTTTAGTACTACACTTATTTTCCTCTTAGTTCCTCGTTTAGTACGGAACCCTATAGTGGAGTGCCTGGAGCATATACCTAAAACCGTGAAACCTCGGAATAGAGTTACAGTGAATGGATTATTATGATCGATGTGGGATATTGTTTTTTAAACTATCAATTGCAATTTTTACCCAATATTTTTTGTGCTTTTCATTTTTTTTTTGTTTAACAAATTATTATAAAAAATACTAGCTGCGTCCCGCGGCTTCGCCAGCGTAAATTTCGATATCGTG
>LUGF01037862.1:176393-190337 GCA_001625245.1 Calycopis cecrops
TTATACTGTTGAAGAAATATATAGTACGCAAAAATACTATATTTTCAAGAAATATTTATATTGCAAATAGCTAAAAATCGTGTTTGTTGATACTCAATGCCTTAATGAGCTTTTTTTTTAGTTGAACCTGGCCCGCCTACCTATTCTAAACCTAGAGTACTATATTTGATTGGAGTATACAATATTTTAATGCGTATTTTGAAAAATACTATATTTCGAAGAAAAAATGTTGGCAACCCTGGTTACAACTGTACTGAGTACGAGTACAAATATTTTGACGGTTACGGTTTCTCTGAATTTTACGACGCTCCTTTGATTTCGACCTGAATTTCCTCCGAGAACTTCATCATAATCGTAATTCGTAACGAACACAACGGGAAAATGTTACAAATACCTTTTCAAAAGTCTTTCGAAGACTTGTTCTATATAATAAAAAAATAACGTTCGTCTTTTATATAATCGTAAATTAGGCATTTAACAATGTGATGTCATGATTTTAAGCAAAGTTGTTGTCCATGATGGTTTCTGAGTTAGGATTTTTAAAATTTCAACCCCTAAGGGGGTGAATTAGGGGGGATTAATTTTATTGATTATGTGACGGATGAATGCGCGGGGCTCTGCTAGTGTTTTATAAGTCTTATATTAAAAAGTTTTACGAAAAATTGGAAATATATTAATTATTTTAGCTAGCTATTACGAGTTACTCTACTGTTGTTTAAAAATCATTACACTACTTTACTAGTTGGTTAAAATAATCGTCTAGATATCTCGGGGCCTCATCCATATCTATTATAAAACTCCTAAAAATATAGTAGGGCAAAGATGCCGAGTATGAGATACCATTTTGTTTTTTTGCCATAAAACAATATGATTTTACTGATAACTATGAAAATTATATTATTCGATAAGGTATCTAGAGTAGTTTCGCTATGAAAGACTGTTTTTCACTAAGTATTACTGATGTTTTTGTTACAAAGTCCAAAGATGTACATAAGCTATGTCAGGCTCAACATAATCACAGTGATTTTAAATGAGATATATATTGAACAAAATAATCAATAATTTTGGTTTAATCTAAGATAATAAATCTATGTCAGACTCAACATAATCACTCTAGTATCTATACATTTACAAGGTGTAACAGACAGCGTAACGATAACTTAGCGTGATAAGTTACCTCATGAACTGAACAACTTTCAATATGGAACTTATGTCAGGAAATTAACTTTATTTTTTGATTTCTCATCCAAGGCCATGTATCTCGTATCTCGCGCGCGAGATGTAGAGTATGAGAAATACAATTTTTTTCCATTTCAGGACATAAGTTCCATAGTGAAAGTTGTTCAGTTTTATGGGCTGAGTTACCATGCTATATTATATTATTGTATCTAGATAGATATCTAATAAACACAAAAATCTGTCTGTTGTTACTTCTCCACAATCTTCATGTGCTCACTTGAAATATCCTTGACATTTAGTCCATTTTTCGCCTTTTTGGTCTTCTGAAATCTTCCATTACAATATGGACATACTGCATCACATGATTCATCATCACAGCTGCTAACATGTTGTTGTTAGCATTTTTTTTAGTTTTTGTTTTGTTCATTCACATTCATTGCATCCACTGCCCTTGTCATCACATCATGGTCCCAGGTTTTCCTTTTCCTTGGTGGCATCTAAAATCAAGTTTTTTCTGTGTACCCCAATACCTCATTTAAGGGGACCCCACATGTCTCATATTAGGAAAATGTCTTCGTTAAACAAAGTGGCTCCCCATTATATTTTGACAAAGAAAATACAAAAATATTGCTAAGATGTTTCTGCTTCTCTTGCTGTTTCCCTGGATCTCTTTATTAGATCCCAATTTGGCGACTTTGAGACCACCGCAGAAATATACACTTTCTAGCAAGAGAGAATTTTGAACGAATAAAGAATCTCCTCTTTTTCGAAGTCGTTAAAAAGTGTGTGTCGCTGGTACGACATCTGTCATCCCTAAACTAGTCACGAAACGCCATTAATAATTCTTTTCACTTCTAGATGGGAGAAAGCCCAATGGTCCACCACTTTGGGTGGAGCAGCCGCGGTCGCCGCTGGTGCGATGGTGGGAGCCGTGGCCCTGGCTGGCTCCAACCCAGCCGGCACCCTCGCCAACCCTGAACCGAGAGATTCAGCCAGCCTGACAACTGGGAGCGCCTTGTCGCTGTCGCCTAACTCTTCGTGCGAGGAACTGAGGATAGACTCTGGTAGGTCTCAATAATTTATGACTTTAGCATAAAGTCAACAAACAGTAGGGTTTCTGGACACCGCTGCACATGGACATCCGCATGATCAGAAAGTTTGCAGTTATGCTGACTTTCCCCTAATATCAATACATCTATCATCTATCTATTTATCTATCTATCCGAAATTTGAGACCTCGCGACAACATACCCAATTTCACGGCTACTTTATTGCTTCAATTCTTCTGGACGACCCAAAGATTTCGGAACCTGGGATAAAGAAGTGACACATCTGTGTAATCCCTAACAGATGTGTATGAGTAGATGCAGTTATCAAAAGTCGGGGACCCTGCTGCTCGCAACTACGCAATAGAAATTCTATCTTTGATGAATATAACATGGTGATGACCATAAACATTTGTAGCCATATTTTGCTGATGCGTTGTCCTGCCGTTACCTGATTCCCATAACGTGTCCCCCGGCACAGCCTCGCACAAGCCGTACAAAATACACAGCTGTCGCTTGTGCCAGTATTATTTCAGCGAGAGAAGAGGAGACCTAGAATATGCAACCGCCACATGATGGAATGCAGTACTAGCTCTTGAGATCATGACCATTAATATAATACTACTTGTTACTTGTTGCCTGGGCCGTTTCCGCAACTCGACGCTATTGCGCCTGTTTTGCGTGTGGGTGGGCCGTTTGCCTTTATTCACACGTCATTCCCAATTCATCTCCTTCAGGAAGGTCAGCAGTTTCTTGCCATTGGCGCATGCCATCTGGAGCGTTTCAGAGTTCCCTAGGTAGGACGCTCGTTGTGCTGCTACTCCCGTGCATTCCATAAGCACATGAGCAGCGGTTTCCTCCACCTCTAGGCACGCTCTGCACAGAGGGTTGTCCGTGACACCTATAGTAAAAAGATGTTTGTTATAGTGTGTCCTGTAATGGCGCCTGTGATGAGGCATAGATCCGGTCGTTTTAGTTGAATCAGTTGCTTTGAGAGGCGAGGACTGCCTTGCGGCAGCGCCTTCCTCGATTGTGTGCAGTTTTCCCTTCCAGCCCATAATAATATAATACTATTATTGCAGGAGTTTGCCGAAGGAGTGGCCATGAGCACGACAACATCTTCCTACGAGCCCCCACACAGGTAATTAACGTCATTGAGCTTCACTACTAACAAACCCCGAGTTTACATGCATTTTAGACTAAAATTACTAATATAATTGAGGAACAATAAAATTTATTGAGACACTTGATGTATGGCATAGAATTTGTACGCCATACATCAAGTGTCGACAGTTTGGCGTTCACTGCGAGTTGTCGTGATTAATTACTATACAAATAGTCGCATTGCGATTGAAACATCATCAGCATCATAGCTTTTTGAGATGAGTACTATAGAAGGAATGCTACAGTAATTTCAAATTGGACTGCAACTAGAAAGGGAATACTGTCACAATACCGACTCTAATAGAAGACTGACTTAAGAAAAGAGAAGCTACAAACCCGAAAAAATAAGTCGAGTTAGGAGCTATTTTGAGAGATCTCGATGACTAACTTATTTATTTGTAATGTCATCCTGGAGTTTCATATACCACTTAAACTTCGCTGACCTTTTTTATATATGAGAGCGCAAACGAGCAGTCAGAGCCAATTTCATGTCTACCGACGCGATATACAGATGCGCTGCCCTCCTTTCTCCTCCCACCTCCATGGGCCACCAGCTTACTCACCGCACAAAACGCGACAGCACAGCATTACTTCTGTATCGTGTAAGCGAGAGGACCTCTCTGGTCGTGCCGGCCCAATTGGGCTTGCCGCGTGGCACTCTTACAGAACTTCTTAGTCATAACTTCACTCCCATGTTAAGTCAATTAGCTACCTCCAGCCAGCTTGATTCAATCGCAATGTCAGTTAGAAAGAAAGAAAGAAAAATATTTGAACACAATACAAGAAACAACAACAGAAAATATACAAAAAACACGTAATGATAACAACATCAAAATATAACTTGACCAGGACGACAGCTCCACCTCTCCGTCTCCGAACAAGCTGCACAAGAGCCCGTGGGTGAAGATGCGCGACATCATCACACACAGAGACTCCGTCAAGAAGAAGACCAAGGGCTCCAAGTCGCCCGACGTGCTGCCCAGGAGGAGGTCCTTTAGCGATGGCGCTGACAGCGACGCGCCACCAGCTCTGACCCTCACCATACCCTCGTCTGAAGAACTAGGTCTGCTATGATTTACTTCTTTATAGCGTATATTCCATGCTAATTTTATGAAGAGATAATATTTCTAACTTTGTTTGTTTTTGGGCGGTAACCTTAGGAAATACTGATCCGATCATGTAAATTCATGATAAGACAGCTACACTATTCTGGAATAGTATGCTATTCCTGCCTATTATTACTAGCTCTGCCCCGCGGTTTGACCCACATAATATCTATCCCAAGGAGACCATTCATTTTACTAGCAAATTAACACTCAATGAAGTGCCCACGAGTCGGCCAGACTTCAAATAAAAAAATTGTTTTTATTTAAAATTATAGACTGGCAAGTAGTACGTTGTAAGAGTAGATGGAAAATATATTCAACGAATTCTTCTGGATTTGTAACTTTCTGGCAAAAATAAATATATATAAGGATATTATTGCAGTGTGCATTGAGCGGTCGCAATGTAGCAAACGAAAAACGAATATTCTGACTACTGATTCCCGTCGCCACACACTCAAACGGTTGTTGCGTGAGTGGCGATGCTTTCACTTTCTCTTCAGCACAGCACGAACTTTATTTTTATAGTATAGGCGCAAACGAGCAGTCGGAGCAATTTTTATTTACTACCGACGCCCATAGTCATGGGTGGGAGGCTATTCAGATGCGCTGCCCTCCTTTCTCCTCCCACCTCCATGGGCCAAGGAAAGTAACCATGTAACTTGATTCAGCTGTATTAACTTACGATAAACTCACAACTGTAATTAGTTTTTACCACAAATTCAGAAAAGCGAACGATGGCCAGTCCTTGCTGACGAAATGCGGATAGGACAGCTTCGGAAAGCACTTCTAGCTATTGCTTCAGATCTCAAGATGATATGTGTCACTATGGCCGACACTGAGCTACTTACTGGACTCCTTCTGACTTTGAATCTCCAATATTATTTTGACAAGAAAGCTTCCTAGGCAAATTACTGGCAAAACGCTTTGAACTAGCTAAAATAGGTCATGGCCCAAATTGGCTCCAAATTGTCGCTAAATGTTGGCACACTTTTAATTTTACCTGGCAAATTCGTGTATATGAATCAAAATCCTACTTTAAAGTTGTTACGTTGATTATGAAAATATCATTTATTATTTCTGGACACCACATAGAATCTACCAAAGCCCTGCTAGGGCCATTACAAGATACGATAAGATACAAGATACCATTACAAGATGATGTTGTTTTGCACAGTTACAATTCTACTCATTTCCCATGTTCATCTAAGATGTAATAATCTATAATGTTACAACTTAAAATGATAATATTCAGCTAGATCTGTTGAAATTCAGCAGCAAAAGCTATTGATGATAAAAAATTATAAGTTGGTTAGTGTCTTAAAAATAATTTGATGGTCTCCAGGTTGTTTATATTGCCTTGATCTAATAAAAGGGACGTTATACGTAGCACTGTGTCATCTTGATGTCTAAGGTGAACTCTAGGACAGTCCTGTAGTGCGAAGAGACGTGAAGCACGTTGCATCTTCTTCTGTGTCGTAGATTACATGTTCAAGATCTAGTATCCTTGCATCTGTTACAACAATAATTGAGACTGAGAATTTAAGCCATCTGACTTCTCGTATCTCTTCTAGAATCCGAGGGCTCCCATCCAGTGCTTCGCAAGCAGCGATCCCTGGAGCTGGGAGCCAAGGCGCCCCCCCACCGTCCGGCTCGGAACTCCAAGTGGACGAGGGTCAAGAGGGCCTTCCTCACCTCCGCGTCGGCCTCCGTGCCCTCCAGCCCCAACCGGCACTCGGCATTCTTCACTGATGGAGGTGAGTGGGCACTGTTTTAGCTGTTCTGATATATCATTACTAAGATCGTTTCTTTGAGATCTTGATAATATCGTCAGACGATGTCTATATTGTAAGCAAAGTCAGAACGGACGAAAGAGGTACAAAATAAAGTATAAGTTTACTTTTATGAAACCAATCGTCAGCCTACCGTAAGTAAATAGGCCATTTGGGGAACTGAAAGCTTTACTGAGAACCATTAAGATTAGCATGTTTTTGAATGCTTTCCAAACACTGCGCACAATAACGCTGAAAAACTACTAGACGACCACTTTGGAGTTATACTGTTCTAACTGGGCATAACTGAGTTGATTTGTCTTTCCAAGCAAGACGTGTCTATTTCTGTATTGCAATTACTATCGATTGAAAATAGATTTACATTAAAGATTAAGTAGTTAATTTCTGTTACTGTTTTGATAGTTTACAGTTTGAAGGTCGAAGAGGTAGTTAACGTCTGTTTGTTTGTTATTATGGAGTTGTTTGAGGATCGACATCGTCATTGTTTTTATTGATCTTAACGATGGTTGTCGTATTCTACCATATGGTACTCTTTTATAGCTCTCTTCATTATAAAATTGTTTTATATTTCAAATGCGTTCGTACTGATATTGAAATGTGGTATAGAGGTAAGCACGTGAGCGGGTCACGGGTTCAAATACCGGGTCGGATCCAAGTGTTATTGGCATTTTTCAATGTCTAATAACAATCCAGTCAGGAAATCGGAGGTACGGTGGATACCTCCGTACGTTATGTCTGGCGCCTGATTTCTCTCCGGTTGTGTCGGATTGCCCATCGGCATATGAGAATGATGGAATAGTAATAAAAATATACTTAAATTTGCTCAGGCACTTGTGAGCTCTGGTATGTCCTGTTCAGATGTTTAGTCTCTACAGATGGCCGTCGTTGTCGACATTCGGCCGGGACGAAATTATTATTATGTTAATTTTTATTCTTGATATATGTATATATGTAAAACTCAAACGTGACATAGCCATCTATCAACGCACAGCCCAAACCACTGGACGGATCAAGCTAAAATTTGGCATCCAGGTAGATGTTACGACGTAGGCATCCGCTAAGAAAGGATTTTTAGAAATTCTACCCCTAAGGGGGTGAAATAGGATGTTGAAGTTTATATGGATTTCTTAGAAATTAAAAGCGGGTGAAACCGCGGGGCACAGCTAGTTCTTGATATACCTAGATCTTCAATTACTTTGGCGCTGGTCTCTTCTTCACATTATCATTCCATGCATGAAAAAAGCACATAAATAGTTGGAGTCTTGTTCGTAAAACGGTAAGACGATAGTTCGACCGGGTGTCTGACCGACCGGAGAGAAAGACGCAGTCAGCTTCCCGACTCTGGATTATTATTAGAAATGGAACAACCCTAATAACACTTTCTGATCTAATATATTCATGGTCTGCGAAAGAATATACTCATACTTGCTTACACAATATACTTAGTCCACGAGACTCAGGCAGCCCTTGTTGATAGTCAACAGGACAACGTATCTGACACAAAGCATTGTAGAAGCGTTGTCCACTCCGCCCCTTTCGCTCGTGCTGGGCCGATTTACAGCTATACAGTATTGACACTGAACTGGTGTGTGATCAAAAATCCTTGTCTCTTAGTTGGCAATCTTTTCTAATTTCGTCCAAACTTAAACGCCATAGAAACAAAGTAACATTTACAAGCACCGAGCCAAGGTTCCCGATGACGCGCCGGGATCAGCCACAAATGTGAGTAACGCTACAGAAATACCTGAGCAAACAGACGCCATGGGATTATTGGTTATGACGGGTTTGATTTATGAACAGAAAACTAATATAAGAACGAAACTAATTTATGATTAAATTGCGGTTCTAATAAATTATTTTCCAGACGTTTCGACAGCCATACCTACAACAGGCATATTCACGGGATTGCTGCTCGATATATACTACAATACTCTGGCCATAAATACTTTTACAATTAAAAATAAAAAATATTACATTTGAATTTGGAATCTGTCATTTTTGTACGATTATTCATTGTGTTTTCTCATTTTGGCGCCAATACATTGTACAATATTTTACGATATTAAAATGGAGTGGGGTGATAAAGAGAACATATTCACTGTGATTGCATTACACAAAGTAGGTATGGAGCCAAATGCAATTTTTAAAACTCTCCATACAGTTGTTATTAGTCAAATGTTTGTGTACCGGGCTGATAATAGGTACAATGAGACTTCCTCTGTTTGTGACAAAGGCTGGTCGTTCACGTAGTTTTCGTACGAAAAAGGTGATCAAAGCAATAAGGGAAAGAATTCGAAGAAATCCGAAAGCAAAAGATTTTATCTCGGGAAATAAGCATAGCACCTAGAAGCATGTCGTGTATTTTAAAAGATAACTTACCTATGATTACGGTCTATAAGAGACGCACTGGTCATTTCTTAACTAATTAATTAAAGATGAATAGGGTGGTAAAGTAGAAACAACTACTGAAGTGGTACGCAAAGGGAGGTTACAGAAAACTTTTGTTTACGGATGAGAAAATTTTTACAATTGAGCAACATTTTAAGTCTCGATCTTAATCCGCTGGATTATGATTTCTGTTCAATTTTAGAGGGTACAGCTTGTTCTAAACGCCATGATAATTTGTAGTCTCTAAAATATTCCATACGATTGGCACTAAAGAATTTCCCCATGGAAAGGGTGCGTGCTTCTATTGATAACTGGCCTCAAAGTTTAAAGGACTGTATTGCAGCCAATGGAGACCACTTCGAATAAGCTTTTTATATTTTTAATTGTTTTATATTTTTGTATTAAACTAACACACTGTGAAAGAAATAAATATTATTTGCCATTACCTAATTTTTTTTTTTGTATTTGAACTTATGGCTAGATTAGATATATAAAAATGAATATTTGTCTGTAAGTCCTTTAAAGAATCATAAACTACGAATTCCAGAGCCAAGTCCAGAAATGTGAAAAAAATTATACAAGCCTTTAGAGAGAAAATTTGGTCCATTTCAGATACACAGATCATTTTTATTGTAATCTAGAACTTGTATGCCTATTTTCATACTTTTAAGTCCATAAACGAGAAAATTGAATATATACTTTGCCCCCTACTTCACCCGTTCAATGGGTGAATTTCTAAAAACCCTTACTAAGTGCTCACTTACACCATGAAACCCTGCCAATTTTAAGCTTCTGTGTACAGTAGTTTTGGCTGTGCTTTGATATATAAGTCAGTCAGTTCTCGACGTATATAAAATCACAATATTGGTTACCATACTCCTCCAAAACGGCTCCACCGAGTCTCATGAAATTGTGTGCATATCGGGTAGGTCTGAGAACCGGCCAACATCTATGTTTCATCACAATATTTCCCTGAGATAGAAACTTACGCGGGTAAAACCGCGGAGCGCAGCTAGTAATATATATATGTATGTATACCACAGACTCCCACGACTCGTCTATACCCGGAACGAAAAAAAAAAGAAACGAAGCCGTCACCTGGCGATATCATTGAGAAATCGCCACCTACCTCGAATTGGATGTCATAAAATATATTATTTTTGACATCAAATAATATTTTTTTGCGGTAAATATAGTTTATTTCGTAGAAGCAATAAATAAAATATATCGAGCGGCCACTTTCGTTTTATTATCAACGGAAACGTCGAAACGGCTCGAGCGTGGTTAACTTCCAATAATGTTATTGCTACAAAGTTTATACTCGGCCAATATAATGTATTGTAAACCAACCTACAATGATTTGCAAATTATTCCCACATGTATTATTGCACGATGAATAGGCACATGAGTTATGTGATTTATAAGATATAAATCTTTATGTGCTTGTTAGATTTCCATTTTTGTGTTCCATCATCAACAAGGAACTCTTGTTTTTTTCCTATAAGGGGGTGATCGAGCAGTCGGGTCATTTTAATGGCTACCGACACCTTTGGTGATCCGAATACTGGTTAACGAAATGCGTAGCCCTCCTTCCATCAGTGCTGATTTTAAATCACAAACACTGAGTTGGGACCAATTTGTGACACCTTTTGTAAACCAACTTGCTGTGCCCCGCGGTTTCAATCCCGAAATCCATATAAAATTCAACGCCCTATTTCACCCCCTTAGGGGTTGAATTTCTAAAAATCCTTTCTTAGCGGATGCCTACGTCGTAACATCTACCTGGATGCCAAATTTCAGCTTGATCCGTCTAGTGGTTTGGGCTGTTGATAAATGGCTATGTCACGTTTGAATTTTATATATATGTATAGGTATTGCTTGTAATTAGTTATAGATTTGGTGATGTAATATGTATCACAAATAAACGAATCTTTCTTTCTTTATTTCTTCCTCCTTCCTCCTTCTTCCTCCATAGACTACCTGGCACCGGCTATTTGTACACAGAACAGCTGCCACTTTAAGGCTTATAAGCAAGAGGTACTTCCCAATAGAGGCGTGCCTAAGAGTGATATTTGAGTAGCAGCGATCGCCCCGGGCAGTTGTAAAAAATCGCCGTGAATAGTAGCAGTGATTTAATCACTCTTTAAATCACTCTTTGCTTTAGCGCGCTGCATCGCTGCGAGCGATCACAGCGAACGCGTAATAACAGTGACCGATCGCTGTGAGCAAGTAGTGATTGAAATCACTGCTTGCGCAAAGAGCATTCACTACAGCGATCGCTGTTTATGAATAGCAGAGTGATTTTACACGGTGATCGCAATCACCGCATCGCCACTACTTCCCAATTCGGCTGAATGCACGCATGCAGCGTCTGTCTGTCCGTCCGGTTTTCTTTTAACATGCCGCCAAAATATATTAAATGGAAGTGTTATAGCTGCATATTTATGTTTCCGCCCTATGTTCCTTAGGGCAAAGCCCTATAATATAATATTCTCCGTTCCAATTCTTATAATACAGGAATTCGAGTCCGACATTATCTTTCATGTCATTTTCATTTAAAGCCGAAACTCATAGATATCGACGGTATCTTTCACAAACCACTATTACGTCTCACAAATTAATGTGTATCGGAGCCACACTTTTCTTTGAGCGTTTAATCCCTAACAACGAATATAATTCTGAAACCCGGAGTGAAGGGTGTGTAAAAATGGTAGCGCGGTTCGCGTATTTCTCGCGTTACTGTTTCACTTTGTTGTCCGTGTGTTTGTGAAAAATTGTGTTATTATGGGCCTTAAGTACCTTCTCAAGAATGGCATCTTGATACACTTGTGCCGATGTTTTGATACCTTTTTCACAAAAATATGGCTCAGTCTCTCCTTCATAGCTAACACCCCACCAGACCATCACTGAAGTCGGATAATGCCCACGTTGCACTCTGTCGACTAATTGGGAAACTTCCTTAGCTTTGAGCATAAATACTGTCATTTTGTTTATTAAAATGTTGCTCAATTGTAAAAATTTTGTCATCTGTAAACAATTTTTTTCTGTGACCTCCCTTTGCGTACTGTTTCAGTAGTTGTTTCGATTTTACCACCCTATTTACCTTTAATTTATCAGTTAAAAAATGACCAGGGCGTCTCTTATAGACTCCAAGTCCTAAGTCATCTCTTAAAATACGCGACAAGGTTCTAGGTGCTATCCTTATTTCCCGAGATAAAATCTTTTACTTTTGCCTCTTACTGCTTTGACCACCTTTTTCGTACGAACACTACGTGGACGGCCAGATCTTTCTCTGTCACAAACTGAGGAAGTCTCTTTGTACCTATTAATACCACGGTACACAAACATTTGACTAATATCAAGTGGATGGCGAGTTTAAAAGTTGCATTTGGCTCCATACCTACTTTATGTAATGCAGTCACAGCGATTCTGTTCTCTTTATCACCCCACCCCAATTTAATATCGAAATATATTGTACAATGTATTAGAGCCAAAATGAGAAAACACTATGAACAATCGTATAAAAATGACTGATTCCAAATTCAAATGTTATATTTTCTTTTTTTTTATTGTAACATTATTTATGGCCAGACTAAGTGTAAAGTAATTTTTTTTTGTAAAAAAGCGGTTTTTTTTAATAACTCGACCAAAAATTGTAGAAAACTCGATTCTCTACAAGTAGGGTTCCGTCAAAAAGTTCTCTCTTCAAATATGTTCCGCCACCAAAAATGTTTGGCAACCGCTGGTCTGCAGCAATGGCACTACCTGTTTCAAGAAGCTTCAGCACTACCGCGTGACTCATCACTTAGCTGGAGTTTACTCGCGGGTCACGTAGCACATCCGGCCGCGCCGGAAGTCGGCCGGATGTTTTATTTTGTGTTGCCAATATCGGCGCAGTTACAATTAGCGAATTATATATAACACGGGCATGTAGCAGCGACGGCTCAGTGGGAAATATTCGAATTTCAGTCCTGGATTGGAATCTCGATATGCAATTCGAGTGGTTTCCAATTTTGGTGTTGCGGATGTCTGTGGGCGTTTGTGACTCGTTTGCCTTCTGTGTTATAAAAAAAATTAAGTCATCTAGAAAATGGTAGTGCTATGCAGCATTGCAGCCGAATTGGGACGGCGCGACCGGAGAGGTACCTCTCGCTTATATGATACCGAAGTAAAGTCCGGCGTGTAAGTAGCCGGTGGCCCATGGAGGTGGTAGGAAGGAGGGCACCGTACGTCTATAACCTCAATACAATGTCTATGGGCGTCCGAAAATGGCTCCGACTGCTCAGTTGTCTCCTTATGCCATAAAAATCCAGACACTTCCTTATCACCTCTTTAATTGTAATAAAAAATCGCACATCGCCGGGGTCAACGACCCGAGCCCCGTATAACTCACGTCCGACATCTGGCACGCTGCCACGTCGCCGGACACACACACACACTGACACACAGATCTACGTAATATAGCTAAATGAGCTAGCGTAGAAGCACGTTGCTAACACATTTATTCATCACGATTCCAGTTTTCGCGAAGGTTTTTAATATAATGGAGCAAACGAGCAGTCAGAATTCTGGTGACCCAGGCCTATGCGCACCAGGTGTCCTTCTCAATCACGAGAGGTACCTCCCCGGTGGCGCACAATTCTACTGCACTGCTTTTCTCATCAGCTTTCTAATACAATCATTTATTGCGTCGAGGACCTGCGTTAAGAATTGTAACTGAAGATACTGTATCTAGCAATTTGCTAGCGATTTGGTCCTGGGTTCCATTCACAACGTGAGGACTAAAGAAAGGATTATTTAAGATTCAAATCCTAAGGAATACTAGCTGCGCCCCGCGGTTTCACCCGCGTAACTTTCGATCCCGTGGGAATATCGGGATGAAAAATAGATATTGGCCGATTCTCAGACCTACTCAATATACTTACAAAATTTCATGAGAATCGGTCAAGCCGTTTCGGAGGAGTATGGCAACGAAAACTGTGACACGAGAATTTTATATATTAGACTAGCTGCGCCCCGCGGTTTCACCCGCGTAACTTTCGATCCCGTGGGAATATCAGGATGAAAAATAGACGTTGGCCGATTCTCAGACCTACTCAATGTGCTCACAAAATTTCATGAGAATCGGTCAAGCCGTTTCGGAGGAGTATGGCAACGAAAACTGTGACACGAGAATTTTATATATTAGATTAGTGATTTCTTTCAAATGAGTGGCCGATCACAGCTATTTATAATATATAATTTAATGTTACTCTCAGCGCTGGATCCCCC
>LUGF01037862.1:193301-210245 GCA_001625245.1 Calycopis cecrops
AATTAATTACGACTAATGAAAAGCAAAAAAAAAATATTAGTACAGAATCTGTTTATTTAAATATATTACATTGTTGTCTACATCTACTTCATCTATCTGTAGTCTGGTGAAGTATTTGTAACAACTATTTCCGCTGCACTGTAAACATGCTACACTGTAGTATAAACCACTTTTCTGCATATATGTAAATAAATAAAAATAGTGTTTTAAGTGGAAATATATGGTCAAACATTATATTTTTTTATAATAATTTGTTAAAAAAAACAAAAAAAAATGAAATGCACAAAAAAAAATGGGTAAACATTGCAATTTATAGTTTAAAAAACAATATCCCACATCGATCATATTAATTCATTCACTGTAACTCTAGTCCGAGGTAAAAACCCCCAGGAACTCCACTATATGAGATAGTGAAAATTCCTTAACTGACAGTATGCTTTACTATTCACGAGTTATTATTATATACAGTTATTTCATATACTACTGAGACCCGCGGTTTCTCCCTCATTCAGAGTCGATCAGTTCACGCCTATCGAAGTGCACAGAAGACCGCTAGTTACTAATACAATTACTTTTATGAGACACTAGCTGTGCCCCGCGGTTTCACTCGCGTTAATTTCTAAGAAATCCATATAAATTTCAACACCCTATTTCACCCCCTTAGGGGTTGAATTTCTAAAAATCCTTTCTTAGCGGATGCCTACGTCGTAACATCTACCTGGATTGCTCCGTCCAGTGGTTTGGGCTGTGCGTTGATAGCTGGCTATGTCACATTTGAGTTTTATATATATAGATAGAAGATAGATTTCGCATTGTTACACGAGGACCTTGGACCAGTGGATAAGAGATACACTTCACAACATAGGCACACTAACTCAATACGCATCATTCTGATACGTGGTGTCAGATATTTTTTAATCCATTTTGATGAATAAACCATCTACCGCTAGTCGAGGTAGTTCAATAAAACCTAGATCTCTGGCAAGATTAAAATAGCAATCTTAAAGTATTAAGCCCTAATAGTTAGATCTAGTCGTGGACACATTCTGCTTTCCAATTTACACAAACGCCTGTGTAACGCAGTATAGTGCTTTCTAATTTACATAAACGTAGTGTGCGGCGGTACTTGTACTTTATAAGGGGGCAAACGAGCGTCGTAGCCGCTTCGTGCTTACCGACGAACATGGACATCGGCATGAAGTTGTCAATTCACAGCAGTATCATGTGGGCAAGAGGTACCTCCCAGGTCATGGCGGTCCAATTCTGCTGCAAGTCCACATTGCACCACATCGTCCTTAATAGAATCTGTGTAAATTGGGAAGCAGATACAACCACAAAGCAACAAAAATGCGGCCCATGAGGGTGGAAGAAGGGAGGACGAACAATGGCAACGCGTCTGTTAGCAAACATATAAGTGGATCCAACTACTCGTTTACCCCTTAATACTTAAAATATATATAAAAAACCAATCCATACAGGCGCCACCCCCTGCCTTATCATGGACTTCAGTGCGACGATCTTGTTGAGCGCGGTGGAGGGGTCCTGCCCTATCAGCGCGTACCCGCAGATAACCATCTGGTGCAGAGCCTTCTCCGCCAGCGTGGAGCTCGAGTTGTACTGCTGCGACAGGCACTGCTCCGTCTGAAATTAGTCATAAGTTATGAGTCCGGCAGAGATATGTTAAGTGGCATAAGTTATGAGTCCCGCAGATATATGTCAAGTGTCATAAGTTATGAGTCCGGCAGAGATATGTTAAGTAGCATAAGTTATGAGTCCCGCAGAGATATGTCAAGTGTCATAAGTTATGAGTCCGGCAGAGATATGTTAAGTGGCATAAGTTATGAGTCCCGCAGAGATATGTCAAGTGGCATAAGTTATGAGTCCCGCAGGAATATGTCAAGTGTCTTAAATTATGAGTCGGGACTCATAACTTATGACACTTGACATATCTCTGCGATGCGAAAACATATGCTGGCGAATATGTCAAGTGTCCTAAGAGGTCTGGCGTGAAGATATGTTATTGTAAGTCATAACTTTTTTGACCTAACCGTAGGCTAAACGATTATTTTCTTTCCTTTATACTACAGGGAGGAAACTAGCAATCGGAACTATTTTCATAACGTCCGACTCCCGCAGATATCCACCTCTCTCCTCTCTTAAGTAAGGCACGTACACAGCACGTCAGGGCGACAGCATACATGATAACGCGGCTAATGTATGTCAATTAGTAACGTCTAAATGCTGCTGCGACTGCAGCACGACTGTCGCACGACTCTCTCCAATCGGTCCCAGAAAGTCACAAAGTCGTCTGTCGCCGCGTCTAAAAGTCTCTTGTGTGTCTAACGCGACATCAGAATTGTCACTTAAAGCCGGTGTCGTGTGTAAGCGAGAGGTGCTCTGGTCGTGCCGGCTCAATTCAGCTGCATTTAAGATTAACTGGATAACTGTTTTGTGGATTGAATTGATTTCACCATTGCGCAGTCATCAATCAGCGTCTTTCTTGACGACTGTACTAAAATAAAGCTTATTCTGTCCTTTGTTTTCACCCGCGCAAAATCTATTCCAAGGAAACACTTGCACTGCATACAAATCAGTAATCCAGTTTTGTAGCGATCAGTGGTGGATTATTGTCTCTGGCACAGCACTGACAACAAAATAACGTATCGTTCCACGCAGACCGCTAGTAAATCACAAACATTATTTACCTCTAGTGGCGCATTCTGTTTGATGGCGGCGAGGGACAGCTGGAGATTCATCATCTTCTCCTGGATGTGGAAGGTGCCGTTCTGTATGAGCAGTTTTATTTTCTCCACCACCGTGTTTACGGATCTACAGGGAAAAGTAAAAAACAATTCTGGATCAGTCACACGCGCGAGATCTAATGGGAAAACTTTCATTTTGGTGGGATAAAATATAGCGTATATTATTTGAATTTCTAATTATACCTCAGGTATAAATTTTTATTCAAATCCGTATCGACTTTCGGAATTACAATGTTATAAGAATAGCGTTTTCCTAAACAATCGTTTTCAAAAACATCGCAAAGCAAGGCATGTTTCTCAAAGGTATCTATTTATAGATATTTTTTATTTTATGATATAGGGGGGCAAACGAGCAGTCGGAGCCATTTTCATGACTACCGACGCCCATAGACATCCCTATAGAGGCTATACATATGTGCTGCCCTTGTCTCTTCTTCCACCTCCATGTACCACCGGCTACTTAGATACTGCAGCACGCGACAGCACAGCTGTCACTTTACGCCGGTCTCGTGTAAGCGAGAGGTACCTCCCGTCGTGCCGGCCCAATTCGCTGCAAGCATGCAGTGTGGCACTTCCTCTTACTAAAATTTTCGTGGTAAATGTTGAAGAATAAATGTCCACAATTTCCAAAGAGAAGAAGTCTCTTTCTTATCCAATTTCATTGATGATTTGGTGGGGTGTTGGCAATGAAGAAGTGACTGAGCCATATATTTTGTGAAAAAGGTATCAAAACATCGGCACAAGTGTAACAAGATACCATTATTGAGAAGGTAGTTAAGCCCCTTAATAACACCATGTTCAATAACCAAGTATGGTCCTTCCAGCAAGACTCGGCACCGGGTCATAAAGCTCGGTCCACGCAGCCTTGGTTGTAAGTGAACGTCTCGGACTTCATCAGAGCTGAAGACTGACCGTCGTCTAGTCCCGATCTTAATCCGCTGGATTATGAAGATTTATGATCAGTTTTAGAGAGCACAGGTTGCTTTAAACCCCATAATAATTTGGAGACCCTAAAACATTCCATACGATTGGCAGTGAAGAATTTCCCCATGGAAAGGGTGCGTGTTTCTATTGATAACTGGCCTCAACGGTTAAAGGACTGTATTGCAGCCAATGGAGACCACTTCAAATAAGCTTTTCATGGTTTGAATTGTTTTATAGATGTGTAATAAACTAACACACTGTAAAAGTAATAAATGTTATTTGCAATAAAAAAATAATATCGTTTTTCTTTGTAACTTTTGATATACAAACAAGTTACCTTTCCAAGTCGACTAGGAATTTCTTCTCCACACTCTGCAGCAGATCTTCACTGAGCTTGCGAGTGATCTCATCTTCTATAGCCTTATCCAACACATCGGTTGCTCCTTTGGCGCTACATTCAACAACCTAGACATAACATAGAATTTCAGACTCTTTTACTCCTTGGACCAACATTTTCGTGTTCAGAACATCTTTGGCCTTTTACAACATAGGTCTTTAACCTGACCTTTAACGACATAGACATAACATAAAGTTTCAGACTCTTTGACTCCTTAGACCAACATTTCGTGGCCAAAACATGGCTTGCTACATCTTTGAAGATAACATGGTGTTTCAGACTAATGGGATAATAGCTCCAAAAATTGAGTTATCATACATATAAACCTTTCTCTTCAATCACTTAAAAACCCATCAAAATCTGTTGCGTAATTTTAAATATCTAAGCATACAGACACACAGACGGCGGAAAGCGACTTTGTTTCATACTATGTAGTGATACGTGCATGGTAATAAGCAATTTATCCTCTCTTAGATTATACAATATCTTAAAAACAAGGAACTTGCCAGCAAAGCATACACAACATAGAAATTCTTGAAATACTCCGCTCTCATAGCGATCAGGCCGATTTCTCAATATCACTACACGCGCGGAAATAGCCCGGCGAGCTATTTTCGTATCAAATAACTGTGTTTACGATTAAAATAACGCCATTAAATTATTTTACTGGTATTGGAGAATGTTTGCATAATTTTTTCGCGCGCCGGATGCCCGTGGCATTCTTTTGGAAACTTATTTTTGTGTTCGAATTATAGATTACCTAGACAGATAGATAGATCGATGGATATATATTTTATTTGCAATCACATACCCAATCACAGAAAAACTAAATTATAAGAAAACTAGCTTCCGCCCGCGGCTTCGCCCGCGTGGATTTCGGACTTCATAAATTGTTCAAAATCTTAACTTATTATGTTATTCTGATATGAAAGCTATATTACTGTAAAGTTTCATGAAAATCCGTTCAGTAGTTTTTGTGTGAAAGAGTAACAAACATTCTTACAAACTTTCGCCTTTATAATATTAGTAGGATGAATAAGACTAAGTATAAAGAAAGCCTTATTCTGAACTTACTTCTTACGCACTTTGTTGGGCGTCCAAAATAAAAAAAAAATTTAATTGTAATAACATATAGCATATGTTTTCTTTCTGATAATGTAGCTTGTCTCTTAGCATAAGAATTAATTTCGGTCTAGTAGTTTTGAAGACTATTCGATTCAAATAAACAAAAAATATTTCGTATTTATATATTAGTATAAATTATACTAGCTTCCGCACACGGCTTCGCCCGCTTGGAATTTGGACTTCAAAAATGATTCAAAATTTTAACTTATTATGTTATTCTGATATGAAAATGAAACAATAAATCGCTTTGAGAATCGAATTTATCGCCGCGCATTTTAGGCGCTTTAGATATTCCGTTTAAGTCAATCTTTTCGTGATAATAACTTTTAATCTATTCGGACAAATTACTTAGTGTAAAAGACAAAGTTTATTTACATTCAATACGTAAAGTGACAGATGTATCAATTTTCATAAGAGTTCGATAAATATTCTAAAATATGCATCGTTAAAAAATATCCAATTTAATTGAATGTTTGGTTCACTATTTTGGTCATAGTGACTTACACATAAAAGATAGATATATGCTGTCGCGGACTTTTATTTAGAACTATTTAAGATAAATAATCCTACAGTAATTATCTTTGTGTAACTCCAACGATTAGGGCAGCGCACGCCAATATTGCTCTCAGGGGGCTGATTTTTTTCCGACTTACTTGACAGTTATCGTTATATTATAACCAAATTATAAAAAATTCCTATAAATTTCAACTTATTATGTTATTCTGATATAAAAGGTATATTACTGTAAAATTTCATGAAAATCCGTTCAGTAGTTTTTGTGTGAAAGAGTAACAAACACACTCACAAACTTTCGCCTTTATAATATTAGTAGGATTATATATTATCATATGCATTATAACAAGAAGCTTCATTCACCACACCACAGAAAATTTCTTTCAAATTTTCAAATCCGTCTGTTAAAGTACAATTACTGAATGAATTTCGTGTAGGAATGAGTAATTTTCCCGCAGTAAAGAGTATTCCAAATGTTGACCAGGCTTAGTATCTATGCAACATAAAAAGTTACATTCGAATCCGTCTAGTAGTTTCGAAGATTAGCCTGGACAAACAGACAAACAGATAAACGGAAAAATAGACGGACAAAAAAAATTTAAAAACCTAGAAGTGTTCTAATACTATTTTAACATGCCCCTAATTAGGTTTTCGGAAATACATGCAATGTACAGGCAGGGATTTTACTGTTTTATTATATGTATAGATTACTCTACATGCATACATGAAAGATTTAGAATTAATATAGTAAACAATGTTCGTCTAATTAATCAATATAATAGCCCAGATATGGCTTTTAGTAAACTTTGTAAGTTAATAAGAACTAACCATAACTCTATTTTTACATCTAAAACAGTCAGATCTCAAACTGAGAAAAGTAAATTTAGTGAGTGGGCAACGACAGGAATTTGTAAGAGCAGGCAAAGATTATATGAGCTATATAGTGATTATATGAGTTAAAAAAACCGACCAAGTGAGATTCCGACTCGCACACCGAGGGTTCCGTATGAATGGGTACCAATCCAAACGTTATGCATGGTTTTCAATTATTGTAACTTTACGCCTGCCGTTTAAGTTGACAAAAATTACTTCTAAGTTAACGCAATAAAGCCGCCCATTAGACTGTTGCGGCACACATTTAGTAGGCGCCTTACAGTTATAAGTTGATAATGATTTTTCCAATGATCTACATATAATTTACTAGTACTACTACTTTCAATTTATTCCTATATATGTGCTATAAGTTCTTACTTCTTGCCAAATTTCACAACTCCAGATCAACGGGAAGTACCCGATAATTTTTGGTTTTCGATAAAGTACGTTTTCATACAAAATTTGTGTATAATTGGCTATAACTTTTTATTGCGTTAACTTATTTTTTCAAGGCATCAAGACGTAATTAACCTCCGTATTTGACGAAAATTTCAGCTTAATCCCTTCAAGCGTTTTAGAGAAAAAGGTCTTGACAGACGTACAGACAGACGGACAACAAAGCGATCCTATAAGGGTTCCGTTTTTTCTCTTTGAGATACGGAATCCTAAAAATTAAGTTAAAAAATATTCAAAGATATTTAAACAAGTATGTAATACAGCTAAAACAAATAATATTTATATAAACTCCAAAGTAAAATAAGGACAACTGGGAATATAAAAAGTACTGAAACTGGAAGAGTCAAAATTCGCTCTTCTGATTTTTGTCCCCACCCCTAGGTACTCCCATGGGTAGTGCCACGCTGTATCCATGCATGCAGCCGAATTGGGCCGGCACGACTGCGGAGGTACCTCTCTTTCTTTCTTCCGCCTCGCCGTCAACCAGGCGTCCACCCAACGTAAGCACGTAACATCAGCAACTCCTATACGCTAACTAAACTGCGGCTAGGACACCACGTGGATCGTCGGCCGCTGACTGACCTGGTTGGTTGGAAGTATGCTTGCCCACCGTCCCTCATTACGCCGGACGTCCCGCTTCTGAGCCCCTATTCAATACGTTCCGCTTAGAGTGCTAAAGAAGAAAGAAGAAAAAAAGAATGCTAAATGGCCCTCTTTTCGACCACCATCGGTAGCCGGTGGGCAAATGACGGCCACGCAAAAAATAGTTATTTTATAAGTACCTAATTCAAGATGTTCTTGACAAAGTATTATTATTTTTCTTATTACAATATTTGGTGCACGTCGGCTATAAAAAGCTACCACCAGACTTAGCGGTATTGTATTGTACCTAAAATACTAGTTAGGTCCCACTGTTTTAACTGTCCCGCATTTGAAATCATTATTTCCCGCAAATTTCAAGTTGGCAAGCCTAGTTGGATGGGACGTGAGTCCGGATATGTAGAGTCCGTAGAGTAGACGCGAACTGCAAGTTGATCGCAGTTCGGAGCCTGATCTGAGTCGAAGCGGTTACATTACGATTCCGATTAATTTTTCATACAAAGAATACAGAACGGCTTCAGGTGATACGGCGATGATCCGCATACGGTGTTCGCACATCATAGCGACTCGACGCTGACTCGACTCCAGACAGGGAATTAGTCAGTTTTGTAATTTGAAAGCGTACGACGCATGTATGAAGCGTGGCAAAAGTTCGTAGCTAATTTTTATGTCTTTTATGGATAACTAGCTACAAATCACCATCAAATACAAGACGTGGGGAGACGTGGGCTACAGTCAAAAGTCTCAATGAACTTGAAAAAGACCTTTTTTTTGGCCGCATTTTATTTAGATTTGGTCGTCCAATGATACTAAAGCCTTTGGTTCCAACCCTAGTCCAGACGTGAGAGGAACCGTACTGAATATACCTAAATAAAAAGATAGACACCACAGAGAATTAGACACATCCAGTTGTGTCCTTAGATTACTAGAAACTTAGTAAGATCTAAGTGCAGGAAGATAGCCCGTCGCAACGCCATTACTTCTTATAGCATGCGTTGTGTATCAAAGGAAATATTTTCTGTTTTCAAAGCCTATGGGTACAGATAAGGTCTCGATGTAATAAAAAAAGGAAAAAACTTACCTATTCTACACATCAATCAACTTTGACAATGACATTAAATATTCTGTGTCAAGTCCACAATACGATAAAGCGGAAAGTTGCGAATTTTACGTAGTATTTGTATTCCCTTGGGTTGCGAAAGTAAAATATTGATAGGTCTAGCCTAGAGTATAGGCTGATGGTAATTTACCGTTTTCCAGACACTGAGGGGGTGAGCAGCGGCTGCGAAGCCGGCGCCTTTCGCGACGAGATAGCGCGAGACTACGCCGCTCTGCAGTCGCGCCTGGGGAAGGAGTTCTCAGATAGACGCGGCAAACTCTCCATCTCTTACTCTCAACATGCCTGTAAGTTCTACAATTAATAAATAATAATGTCTCACCCATGAATGTTGAGTTAGCCTATTATTGGATTTGCATTTTAATATGTTAACTACCTACTGTTTTCAAAACGAATGTAAAGAAAATGTAAAATCTGTTGGCTTACCAAATAAATAAAAATAAATAAAATTAATTATATACGCAGGGGGCACACGATTGTACGGAGTGCCCTCAAAAGAAGTTTGGAAAGAAGAGTGACCAAAATCATGGATTTACAACTTACGACAAAAATGGAGTGACATTAAGTCTGTAGGAAAGTAGGTATAATCCACCGAGGATTCCATACCAATGGGACATAATAGAATGAACACGACGGCTTATAAAAGTTGACAAGCATTTATCTTATTAATATTATAAATGCGAAAATTTGGATGTTTGTTTGTTTGTTTGTTCGTTTGTTTTTGTGTTTCTTTGTTTGTTACTTCTTCACGTAAAAACCGCTAAACCGATTTTCATGAAATTCGGCACACACACATAGAGGGTAACTTGAATTGACACAGGATAGATTTTATCCCGAAAAAATATTCCTATGGGATGCCATGGGATGATTTTCCACGGGATCGAAATTTACGCGGGTGAAACCGCGGGACGCAGCTAGTTTTAAATAAATACTTAAAGAATTGGTCCAGTTTTTTTTGGGAAACGAAGCCATTTGATATATAGGCTTAAAAACAATACCTAGAAGCTCAAAAGAACTATTCTTAAAAAAACTCTCCTTCAATGGCACTGCGCCTCTTTAGCAGAGAAAGAAATAAAAGAATATATTACCTCGATCACTATATTTATGTGAATACCTGATCATTCGATTCTATTCTCATTTAGTATTTTTTGTTCTTTAGTTAGACCCACATTTCGGTAGACCAGCCATACTCAAAGTGTGTTCCGCGGAACCCTAGGGCTGACTCCAGTTCGTCTTCCCTCTCGATCGATATCATGCAGTCAGATAATTCCAACTAGGATGGACACGGCATGAGATCAGCCGCCTAGACATTTATTCAAAGCCTTTTCCAGACTCGAGAAGACGACATATAAAGGTTGCTGATATTAATGATGATGTGGTTGATGAAAGTAAAAATAAATGGATTTCAGCCTCTCGGCCCGTAGCCACAGAGGAGCAGTTGTCCGCTGACTTCCGCAAGAAACTGGAGGAATGGCAGCGCATGAAGGGAGTCCGGCAGCCACCGCCTGTGCCCGCCAGGCAGGACCTCAGCGACGACTTCCTGAAGAAGTGGGGTAGGTCCAATGTTGGGATTTCTTGCACAGAGAAGTAAACGATCGAGAAACAATTTATTACTATTGCGGTAAATGTACATTTTGTCAATTGTCACTATAGCAGAATTTATTGGAAGACTAATTCTCCCAATATACAGAAACTTAACTAAAATATGATGTACCTTCACGCATTTGACTGCTCTGAATTCATATATGTATTAACTATTAAGCATTAAGCCCATGTATGATTTTCCGATGCATTTCTCTCCTTTAAGGACAGTAATTCAAACGCATACCCTCTGCGTAGGTATTAATTAATATTAATTTTATTAAATAATAGTAACAGATTTTTTCACTTGGCTCTGCAAAAAAACTTGTATACTGTACTTTGGTTCTCTGGATATGCAGTTCAATTTCGATTGATTATTTATATATCAAGTGACCTTACAGATGACTGGACTCGGATGAAAGAGACAAATTCCGTGCCCGCGTGGGAGGGAGAGTCGAAGCCTGACGAAGTCCTCGTGCAGACGTCTACCGGACTCTTCAAGTTTAAAGGCAAGTAGTCTTTGTGATAATCATCATAAAAATACGTATGCCATAGGCATGGAGACATGGCATTCTCTTTTCTGGCTTTAGGTCGTATATGGGCTGATAAATCCTTGCCAGTCCTGCGGTGTGTGCTATGATCGCTGAATTAAGTATAATTGTACAATTCTCCAAAGAAACTTTAATTTTGAAAAGTTCCATAATCCTTATGAAACTTTTCAAAATTGTTGATGAAGTTGATTTTTATTTTTGATTTCTTCATTATTTGGGTTCAATTTGAACATGGTTCCTTTCAGGCATATCCCGGTCCTTCACGCGCAAGTTGCACGAGTGGGAGAAGTCCCGAGGCATCGCCCCCGAGGCCTCCACGTCCGCGCTGCTGCAAGCGGCTCGAGCGCGCGCCAAGCAGCCCTCCGCCCCCCTCACGCGCACGCAGTCCGACGGGAGCGTGGCGCCGGGAGTCAGCGGGAACGGCAGGAGACACGCCTCCAGTCTCAGCCTGGACGATCTGGACTCGGATTATGAGAGGGAACATTCGGTAGGTGTTCTGGTTCAAGCTCTGCCAAGCATTTATTCATTAATCTTGATCAAATCAAAGAATGGGCAGGATAAATATGTCTAGTCTTGACGTTCTAATTATAAGAAAATGTTTTCAATACCGGCTATTTTTGACTACTTATTATGGCCAAGCATGCAGAGGAAGACCTCTAACTTACACTGCTCACGCACAGGCAATCAAATAGTGTGGCAATGAGAATCAGGCACTGACAGGAAAACCTCTGCCAATCGAAGTCATATACAAGGTTGATAAGAGCGAGAGGCATTAAATTAAACCACATATACTAAGTGCCTACAGTTAATCCGAAACCATTAAAAAATAGGTTTACGACAAGTATACGAAAATACTTTTTTCAAACAAGTCAAATAGCGAAAAAACCTTTCCATGCTTTGTACCGGACGGCTACACCACGCACGGAGTAAATGACCCCGGCGGACTAAGGGCGGCCGCGGCGGGGCGCTCGATCGGCTGAGGATACACCGTGTAGGACGTGACAAAACCTTTAAAAAATCCTGTGGCGAAACTATAGCTCCGATCGATTGGATTTTTATTGTGTAGCCTGAAAATGATAAACTAAATATGTGGTTTAATTTAATGTCTCTCGATTCATCAACCTTGTATACCTGGAGAATGAGACTCTTCTCATACTTCAGGTATATGTGGCTTGGGCCAGGTCATCTAAGGAGTACAGGTCAAGGAGATGCCATTTCTCAACATTCAATACCAAGCCCGGTTTCAACCAAAATGTATAAATTCAGCTGGAGAGAGAGAGAGTGCTCAATGTCCGAAGTGCCGATTTATTACTGAAAAGCGTACTTAATTTTTAAATAGCTGGAGTGCGGCGAGTACACCCCGCAGGGCCGGTCGGCGACGCTCGTGGAGGTAGAGGCGGAGGAGGTGTGCACTGCAGCACCTCTAATGGCGGTGACGCCGCGCCATATGCCGCAGACGCCCGTCTACACGTACGGACCCGCTGAGGCGCGGCTGCTCTGCGAGACCAACTCGCCCATCACTGGCACGGCCGTGTTGCAGGCTAATTCAGCTGGTAAGTGGTGCATGACATGTTACCAATTGAAGTAGAAACTTCTTTGCGGTGTTGGGCAGAAAGAAATATTATGAAGACGCTTCCGTAAACATGCTATACGCATGCTATAGTAGTGCATAAAATCAGAGCTACGCTAACTCGTAGTCGAAATGAATTACAGTACCCCCACCTTCCTTTGCCATATAATATTCAAAGATAGTTTAAAGTTTTCACATCTATCGACAGTATATATGACTTGTTTATATGTGTTAAAAGTACCCTAAATAAATGTACATAAAAATATAAATGTTTAGGGCATTTAAATTACAAAGTAAAGAGGAACATAATTTTTGTAGATTCAAAGATGAAATCACAAAAGAAACATCTGGAGAACAAATCAAAGCAGATTCACGAACAGGTAGCTAAGTATGTTAATTATTACAAAGTTAAACTTATATTTAAAGTCTACTGCTATGTTTCATTTTACGTTTCTTAAATTTTTAGGAAAAATCAACAAAAGTTCATAAATTAAAAGTCATACGACAGCCGAGCATAGAAGAGGACGCAAAATTTATCAGGAAAACAATTGAAGAAATAGAAAGGGGAAGTACACATAGATATAAAGAAGAAAATATTGAAGAAGTAAGAAAACTAGACAAAGTTCAAAACCTTCCATCGACCAGCAAAAGTTCAAATCTTATACAACAAGACATTATAAAAGAATTTAAAGAAAGTAATGAAGATAAGAAGGATGATAGGCACAAAGATTTAGATAAGAATAACGGAAAAAAGAAATCAAAATCTAGAGTGAGACTTGAGCGAGAGCAATCCAAGCCTTCGGAAAGTGATACAGAAGCAGATGTAGATACAGTAACGGTTGAAATACCAAGAAGACGCAAAAGACCACGAAGACCATCAGAAAAACCAAGGACCCCACCTGCATCTCTACATTCTGATACCGAAGGAGAGGTAAATGTTTTATTTTACCTATGTATGCCAAAAATGGGCATAGACCTCCCTTATAATTTTGAACAAGATGAGATTTGTGCAAAGAGCTTCTAAATATAAGCAATAAGAATTTTATAAAGAAAAATATTACGAATAAAAATATTTCGTATTCCGTTCGCCTACCTAACATTTTCTTTTTACTTTTTCAGATCTTTGTTTTAAAAATAAAAACACCAGATAAGAGGGACGTTTCGCCTGAAGTTATTGTAAAGACTACTAGGAAAATATTCTCCCCTGTTGTTCGGAGTGGTGAGACTGTTCCCACTGCAGTGATACCAGTTAATGTAGAAGACTTAGATGAAGTAAGTCCATCTCCTACGCCTCATAGAAGTAAATCAGTAAAGCCTTCAGAAACAAATCGTCAACAAAATGTTGAACAAAATCGTAAGCAAGATACTGAGAATAAAATAAAAGATACCGGTGATATTCAAGATGAAGAGCAAAGATCTAATTCAAGGCCTCCATTGCCTTCTTCGCCCTCGTCCCAAAGAAAACCTTCGCCAAAGGAAACAGCTCCGTCAATAAGGATAATGATTCAGCGGTACAACAGCAAAATTAACGAAGAAGGTACATTTCATTCTGCTTTAAACTAAAGTAAACAATAGGTTTAAACAATGGTTTAAGTTAATACGAATATTACTTATTGGAATGAAACCGGTACTATCTCCTTGGTTTTGACGACTCTAATTTCCTACTAAAGGTCCTGTATCAGGAGCGAGCAGTGGTGCTGTCTCTCCACCCTGGAGATCTCCGAAGTCCGAGAGGCGCCGCCCACCGGATATGCCAGTTGGAGTTAATATAAGGTATTTACATTTCAATATTTTAAATATTAGCATGATAGAACCACGTACAAGAGAAAGAGGTGGTACCATGCTTCATCGCAGTCCAAGTGTATCTTCACGACCTAGAAAATACCTTTCGCTCAAATAGCCATAAAAAACAATGCTATTGAGTAGAGTAATTTTACGTCTAATTACATTATTCGTTTTTTTTCATAGAAGCAATCCGTTCCTCGAGAGGGAAGTTCAAAAATCTGCCAGCGCTTGTCAACTCTCACGAAGAGAAAGAAATTCCTCTGAAAAAAGCGTTCCGCCGACTACTCTATCGGTTGATGGTGTTTTAAAATCTCACAGCGCCAACGCATTGCATCCAGACCATCCCGAAGAACCTTCGAGACCAGACGTGGACATGCGAACTACAGCAAGTACCGACACCATAGTCCCAAGAAACTATGAACGGGACAGTCCGAAAACATCGCGAACGCAGGAACTGCCCGTGCTAAGACAACAGTCCGAAACGATACCAACTTTCTCCAGATTCATGGCTGATGCATCAAAATTCGACAGATCCATCTCAGTTGATCCACAAATTACATTGGAAACGGATGCCTTAGCAGCGAGGCTGTCGGAAAGGGCAGCTAAAATCAGAGAAGCGAGGGAAAAATTTCTGTTCTCTTCTCATATGAGACGAGAAGGAACGAGTTCGACTAGCGATTTGAGGCCAGGAGATCGGTAAGTGTGTTATTTTAAGTAATCTACATCAGATTACATACACGACTAGTAAACATATGTTTCTGTAAAGTAAATAATCTCTAAAAGTAAATGTATTTCAAGTTGTAGAAGTATTAAAATGTCCGTAAGCTGCAAAACCGGCCCTAAGAGGTTTTGACGCTCTAACGTAAATACTCAAAAGCCTTCACAAAATAAACACCGTAATTTTTCGCTGAAATATTACATTTACAAATTATTATTACAATACTCCTAAATAAAAAGTCTATTGTGATGACTTTGTAACTCTTATGCAGATTCTCTCTACTACATGGTTAATATTCTTATCATAATATAGGGAAAAGGAGCTACAGCCTTTAGACCACGCAAGTCTGTATTCCTGGACATAGCCCTCCACCCCTAGAACGGCCCACCGAAACTCACAAACCGCACGAAATGCTCCAGCAAACCTCAGCGGTAGTATAATTTGAGTCTGAAGGTCGTGTGGGGCCGAACCCAGCTGCCACGCTGGCACTGCCTCTTACTACAATGTTTTACTGTCGTAGGTGTAGCCGAGTAAGTTGTGAGAGTGACGCGCCGGAGGAGCAGCGCACACAACAGCCGGGCCGGGCGCTGGTCCGCACCGCGTCGGGCCTGGGCCGCAGCGCCTCCACGGGAATGGTCAACGTCGAGAGGGACACGTGGCAGCGTGTCGCAGAAGGTTTGTCTTTTTATTTGAGTGGAGCATTCGGGAGTCTTTCGATGACTGATGACGCCATAGACGCAACAGGTCTGCAACGCATCTGTTAGACCTCTGGTGTTACGAATGTCTGTGGGCGTTGGTGTTCACTTTACATCAGGCGACCTAACTGCTCGTTTGCCTCCTATGCTATAAAAAAAAAGACAGTAAGTTGTTAGAGCGACTCGATGGAGGAGCAGCAAAATCAACAAGACAGGAGACTGATCCGTACCGTTTTTCTTTTCATTTAAGAGAGTCTTTTAATGACTGCTGGCGTAGTAGAGAGTAAGCAGCAAACTAGGCAGGGGTCTGATCCGCACCCCGCCCATCTACGGGAGTGGTAATGTCAAGAGGGACATGTGGCACGTGGCAGTGCTGTATACGCATTAACAACCCCCCTCCCCTTGTTACATAAGAGTTACCTCCCTTAAGATTACCGTCACTTTGCAGGTCAGCGTAAGAATCGTCCCAGGTCCCGCTTTAGCCTGGCGCGCCTGGCGGCCAAGATCAGGGGGAAGGAAGAGAGCGCCGTGTCCAAACTGTGTCGACAGAGTCTGCTCGTGCAATTGCGAAAATAAACGTATTATATATATTTATTTTTATTATTTTTTTTTAGTATAAGGGGTCAAACGAGAAATCGGAGACATTTCCACGACTACCGACGATGCCCATATACTTCCGCATAGAGGCCACATGGATGCGTTGCCCCCCATCCTCCTTCTCCCTCCATAAGCCAATAATTAATGTATCATTTATTTATTTATTTATTTATTTATATTCTTGTACACTTAAAACATTATGCTAAAAAAGACATACAATACTTTGAGTACAAAGGTACAGCTTATTCCAAATAGGAATCTCTGCCAGCTGACCTATTACAGGAGAACTGGCAACTTATAAGGCAGTATCGGGTGTACTTAATATTTTATCTAAACTAACATATATAACTAATGACACAATGCATATGTTTTAAATTCACATATTATGGTGCTATGCAAAAAATAAATACGTATATACATACATAATTATTTATCTATACATACTTATTAAACTAATATATAAACTAAATGTATAATAAATACATAAATAAATATATATAAACAGGTACTATTAAGAGACTACTAGAAATAATGGACAAGTTAAAAAGTAAAAAAAATATTATGCTGAGTTGAGTAAATGCTCTTTGACTCGCTTTTTAAAGAGCCCAAGTGTGTTGCAATCCCTAATTTCGTATGGTAGGGAATTCCAGAGCTTGGCGGAAAGGACAGTGAAAGAGTAG
>LUGF01037862.1:210779-221831 GCA_001625245.1 Calycopis cecrops
TCAACTAACGCAATAGCAGGACGCGAATACTTTATTTTCCAAACGAATTCTGTTGTATTTTTACATTAAAATATTCCTGTCCTCGCATATTCCAAAAAAAAATAACTTAAATATAATTTTACTAATGGAATATTTCGGCCAATATTCATTCAAAACATTCACGATTTAATAACGACTTTACATGTATATTTATTTAAATATTACTCGCCCACTAAGCGTCTATGCCCGAAATTCCCTTCGCCCTGCCCAGATGACGCTAGAATTTCACGGTAGGCAGCGCCATCTTAATAGGCAAGCAACTATGACGTCATCAAGACATCACGTTGAAAGACTGTAGATAAAAAATCGAAATATTCCAAACGTAAAATAAAGTCAACTGACGAGCAGCATATATCATAATTTATCCTATTTAACCTACTTCAACAACTCTCAGTGCGCCGGCATCGACTAAACTGGGAACTATTCAACTGTATTTATATTTTAATGTTTATTCTTTAAAATATCCTAAACTTTTTTAACATATCAATTTTAAATATTAACTTTATGTTCGATAATCTATGACATTTATAATATAATTTATCAACACCAGCGATCGAGTCTTCGCCGGCGCCTAACCTTCGTACCAAAATAAAGCATATACTTAAAATATGCAAGCGAAACTGCAAACAAATAATAAAATTACCACCCAGTGGCGTCGCTGCCGCGAATCATACGCTGCTAGGGCCAGCTGATAAAACAGAAACCCTAAAGGGCCGGACCCTTTTCAGCTGCACGACTGCTACCACCTCTCAAAACTTTATAAGCGAGAACAAGATAAATACACAGGCCCTGAACACTCGGTAAAGAATGGTAAATTGGACGCTTACTTATAAGTACAGGCAATATCACCATCGACCGTAGAGCGTTATGTGCTCGGTTCTGTCTCGCATCGATATAAAATGTCTCCAATATTGTTAGATATAATAAAATTTAAGGCATTGCTCGGAGTACATAACAAGTGCCATCGACGTTTTATTCTGGACTAAGATCAAGTGTAAAATAATATTCGCTAATTTGTTTTCTTGCCTTTTTAAGATGATAATTATAATATTTAATTTATACTAATTATTTGCTTGGTGTCCTGATTGAATTTAGGCAAACCTTAGAGCATTAAGAGTGCGTGCGTGCACACGCACCCGTTGCGTCCTGACTGCGTTCAGCACGTGTCGATTACGTCGTGACATGCGTGTTTGTCGCTACTCCATAACCAAGCTAGTAGTAGGTTTTGTGCATGTGTAATGGCAGAAAAAAGAAGAGCTTTCTTACTGTTCCGAAATACAAAGGCATAAAAGCCAGTAACACAATTTTAAGCTTAGTCCAGTCAAAGTCGACGATCACAATACATATAACAACAGTATAAATTTAGTATTCGCCAAAAAAAACAGATCTCATAATAATTATTTACAAAATTCATATTGCTTCCTGTTACCTTTGTATAAACGTATGATAAACTGTCAAACAATTTAACACTTGCATTTAAATAGAAAATAAAAACCAACACAATAATTATAAGTAAATGAAAACTTTATAAATATAAGTATGCATATACACAACGGTTCTATAGAAGATATAAGGTACATCCATAATTTACATAAACTTAAACAAAATTGATTAAAGTAAATTGGTATTAATCGAAATACTTTATGTAGTTTATGGACGTCCCAGCTACTGTTAACGTATAAATAGACATAACTAGAAACATAATCTGGTGAGAAAAACTATTGCAGCCGATAATGGAATGTGTACTATTGTTAAATAACAAATAAATTATATTATGGAATGAAAACCTCATTCTTACATGAACTACCCAGAGATGGCGCTGATTAGCTAAATTCAATTCGCTTGTTATTAAAAATTTATAGTGTGTTTTAAATAACATTGTAAATTTATATGCAGAATTGATGATGTTTCCTTAATTACACATGAATAAAAATCGCTTTACGTACACGTTTAAGTAGAGTAAAAAAAGATCGACTATAAAAAACAACTTTTGCGCTACCTGATGTAAAGAACTACCAGCGCCATCTATGCAGGGTTTGTGCCTTGATAAATAGTCATAGACAATAACATTCTGAGCTTCGAAATAATATAGAGGCACATATCAGGCTTTCGGTCGAATGTTTACATTTCACTCCAAGGACGGACGAGCCATGCGTATAACGTGGTTGTATATAATATAATATCATTGTAGGTATACGTGTCAAATTAAAATCTATGTCTAATTATATATCTATGTATTGGTCTTGTTTGTTGTCTCAATTTGCAACGGATCTACAACTTATGGGTAAAAGAGAGCACATCTACGCTACAGACCAGCGCATAGATACCGGGGTACAGACAACAAAAAAGTTATGTACAAATCCATGATTCCCAATTATATATTTTCTTATTCGAATTTGTTATTAGCATTACTAATATAATTAATTATCTGAAGATTTCTATTTTCATTTGTACTATATAGTCTGAAGATTGCTTGACGATAAGACCACTAGTTGTACTATTATTTTGTATATTGAACGTTTTTTATTTCGTTTGAGCTTTAAATTGTCTACTCTATTATATTTCGATATCTATAGTTATTTCGTGTCAAGATTGTCAATATATTCTGTACTAACTAGACTATAAACTATAAGGATAAAATCCTCATTGAAAAAACGAACAGCGTAGCAACCAATGTATCTCATTTACTCTAATATTATCTTTATTTTAATAATGAAATTATTGCTTATAAATCGTCTGCAAAACATTAACTTTGTATCTGTAACATTAGTGGTTATTTTGTTGTCTGTACCATATACATCGTGTTCATAATATATTAAGTGATAAAATTGTACATTATTCAGGTATAGGATATTGCTATAACTTAATATTTTGGCTTAACAAATTATATAGAAGGAGATTCGTGTAGTTTCGCCGTAGTCGAACCCGCCACTTCGGTGGGAAAATGATACTTTGGACTTAAGAACAATAATTTCAAAAACACAATTTTGTCTAATTACATCTTTTGGAGTGGAATCCAAAAAATCTTTCCAAATTGTAGTAAAAGAATCGCCATATCTTTGAGCCTGCAGCGAAGTCGACCACCGCGAAAGTTACAATAAAATACAAACATCGGTACAAACAAACACAACCGAGAGTGAACATACTGTATTTATTAGTGAAAGCACTTACATAACGATATTTACAGGTTTTTTTTGCTAAACTAATATTGGCAAACGCATATTGAGGTCACTACGATTTTAAGGTTCCTGTGATTTTTCTCATTTATATATGTATTAAAAGTTTGCGTAATTTTGTTTGTAATTCGTATGTTTGAAAAAAGGGTAGATAACATTATTTATTTTTTTAATCCGAATACATTTATAAACTTAATAAACCTCAATAAACAAACGTTTGCCAAATTATAGCCAAATGGTACTTTGTATAAGCTGATTGGTCCAACATTTACTAAGACGTATTTGCGGTCCTTACCTCGGTATTATGTAACCAAATCAAATGGTACCGTTAAATTACAATTCCTCGCGACTCTCGGGTGCCTCTCCTTTAGTCGCATTATAACTGAGCACGCAGACAACAGCCAAAATAACCGTCAAACTACAGACACCCCGTATGTCAAAGCTTAAGACCCTGTGACAAAAACCTAGCGTCGAAGATAAAATTCTAGATTTATGACCTAATTACTAGTCCTAAGCTATCTTAGTGTAATTGAAATTTCAGGTACATAGTCGGCGATATTTTAATATAAACTTTATAACTGAGTTACACATTATATTAGGGTATATTTACAATGTCTGTGTGTTTTGAAAATTCTTACATCTTAGTATGTGTATCGTTTTTTCTCATTTATATCAAATGTATGATTAAAGTCGATATCAATATTTTATCTATCGATGCATTAGACTTCTGGATATTATATTTTAATAAGTTACATAAGAATTATGTCAGAATTCTCTCTTCAGTATGCAAGAGCTATCTATAGATAGAATATCAAAGACGGTCATAAATATACTGATGGTTGTGTCTAAATATTTATATCAATGTATCGCATGACGTCACACTCGACGTTTAAGTATTTTAAAAACACGCAGTGTCTTAGTGTTAAGAGTAAATTGTACCTAGGTGCTTCCCTTTATAATGATCAGAACAAGAGGCGTAGTGTTGGCTCTAATAAATTAAAAAGAAAAACAAAAATCCGTAAATGAAAGAAAAAAAACCTACGTGGAAAATAAAACACTAAAACTATAATAAATAAAATGCTAGCCGTAAACCGGCGCAGGGCTTAAAACAACGTTAACTTTTAACATCTAAAAGAATCTTACGACGAAGAAAATGAGGTAGATTCGAATTGTGATATGGAATAGTAACAACGAACTAGCCAGCCCTCCTCCCGCCCCTCTTAGAGACGCAACATCTAAGATAACTTGATTGCGAAATGATAGAATTTCGTACATTACCCTATTATACCTGTCCCTGTCGTTTCCCTGCTAATATATTGCGTCTCGCTCGCCCAGAATATTCCGAGCGAGCGAGACACACTATATTTAGTCAAAGATGAGAGGAACGAGTATAAGTTATATATTTAAAATATTATAACAAAAGCTATAATAAAATTTGTAAAACAATTGTAAAGCCTGTAATTAAATAGCACGTGAGCGATTAATTCACTTATTACTGCATTAACAATTAAGTAGCCGAAACGATCCCAACGATTGTAAATAGGCCTTCTGACCCATAAATATTACAGAATTTACCCGAAAAAGTTACATTGAAAAGTCAATATTTAAAGTGAAACCATTAGTTTCTTAGCCTTTTGCGCCTCTAAGAGCTGTGGGTCATTTAACTACGTTTAACGAAAACATCGTCAAACAATATTCTATTTGCGTATCATATATTAGTAGTTCGTTGTATTATTTTATTTATATATATTTTTTTGTATTTTTATACATTTTTTTAATCTATCTACTTTCTTTTTAAACGTAGAAAACTTGGCGCAACCGCTACTAAAACTATAACAGGTATATATATAAAACTGTGCGTAAATGTAGGCGTACAAGTTGCGTACGTGCGTACGTAAAGTGCGTCGCGTACGTCGGAATGTAAGTCTGAGGTTAACTAGCATCTAAGGCTTGTCTCATAGTCTAGGATACGATAAAATTAACTATCTGTTAACTATAGAGCCAAAAAGTAATTCCGTTGCCAAATGTACATTACTAAACGTTGTCCAGTGTAATTTGACAGTGTTTAATACTCTACAAACGACTAACGGGATAGCTTTGCATTCATCGTTAGAGATTTAAACGTTTTGTCGAACATGAAATGGGATTATAATAGTAGCAAATATGTCTTACAATAAAGTATATAATGTTATTTTATTCCTTACTGTGTACTTGTTTATCTAGTTAAAATGTTATAAATAACTGTACATAAAACTTAATATAATTATAAATAGCCTAATTACATTTACTACTTTTCTCGCAAAGGAAATATTTTCGTATGGTTCAAAAATTAGCATTTTCTTTTCTAAGAAATATTAAGCTAACAAAGGATAAAATTAAATTAGATTAGCTAAATTTATCATGAAATAGCCATTGATAACATGCACTTTAGATACTAATCATACTTTAGGAAGAAATGTATTAAATGTAATCGGCCTTTAACGCCTCAATAGAAGGCAGAGAATCTACTAGTCTAAGTGTGATAAATTGATAATTAATAGTGTGTCTCAAGATATAAATGAACCTATGTTATATGTGTATTCTATTGCAAAACTGTAAGTAGCATTTAATCTATTTGTTATATCTTAACTTTTGCATATTTGGCCAATGAGTTTTCCACCGTATCCTAGACTATGGAGAGCGTCTATGAACAAAACAAAATGTGAATAAAATAAATAGATTTCGTCAGCAATAAATACGTTATATACATGTTCAGGTAATAGGGCTGTTTGGATTCGATTTGGTGTATATTTGTACGTCGCCGGTGGCCGATGGGCGGTGGCCCACGGCCGGTCGCCGGTCGGTCGGTGTGCGGGTGCGCTTATTGTCGGGTCCGCTCGCGGCGGAGTCTATATACAAGTAGGGACCTCGGGGGAGCCCCGGGCGAGAATAACTTCGCACGGCCCGAGCGACCGTAATTACCCGTACTATTTAAAAATCAGCCTTACGTCGTTCGAAATAAAGTCTACTTAGGAACAAAACGCGCCGAGCTATCCTCGCCTCGCGGCTTCCGAAATGTATCGTCCTACCGTCGGGGGCCGCCTAACCCCCCTGTAGTTCTAGGTGCCGGGGGGGGCTCAACCGTTGGGCTGCAGGGTGGGCTGGGTGCCCGGGAAGCCCGGCTGCACGTTCATGTTGTCGTCGGGTAGCTTGGTGGGCTCACAGGAGTCGTCCAGCGTCGTCTCCTGCGTGGTGTCGGCGTCGGTCCGCGACAGGTCGAAGGCTTCGAACTGGTTCTCCAGCCAGCGCCCTCTCTTCACCCGCCCGTTCGGTGTTTTGGACTGGAGGAACATATTGGTAATTTTTACAAATAAGGGTAATTATATCATCATGAGTATGTTTGTGAATACTAATATATATTTCAAATATTTAGCGTTACATATAAGATACTTTTAAGACAAATGAGATTTGGTTTGCTTTCCCTCATTGAAAATAACTTTTTGAAAACTTATCTGAAATGGCTGATTATTTTAAGACATATAAACTGCTTTTGTCTTTGGATTATTTCAGAGTAGAGATATATTCGATTTCTCGGGATGATATATTACTTTTAGTCGCAATACATAGGGATCTATAATGCAGTTCTTTTTCTATTGACTGCTTATATTTACGCTAATTCATATGTGTACTTTGTACAAGTGCGCCTGTACGCACGAGTGCGTGCTCAACTGCGTGCTTGTGTACGCATACGTGCGTATGTCAGTGCGTGCACTTGTGGGTGTATGTGTGTGTATGTGCGTATACTCACAGCGGGATTCTCAGTGATGTGCACGTGACCGTTGAGCAGCGGCTCCCCCGCGCCGTTGCACAGGCGCGCACCCACCGTCTGTCATAACATCTGAGCATTTATTATCGTCGTCTAAACTACCAGTTAGATTGACTTAGTGCCGGGTTCAATTAGTAACGAGCCTGTAACTCAGGCATCATAGATTTGTTCCCAGTTTAGGCATCAATGTCACATAGATTTCTGGAGACCTATAAGCTATGTAGATTTTACTGGGCCCTTTAAGCACGGACCCTGTAGCAGTTGCTACTTTTCCATGTGGTTAATCCGGCACTGGGTGGTCTTTGGAGCGATGCGGCTCCAGCATCAGTGACTGTGACAATGCGAAAGTCTAAAGTACCATATAAACCTATGGACGGCCAGTCAAGCGCAAGAACGTTGGCCTGCAATGACGTATGTAAAGGTTGTACTTTTTCATTTTACTTTATACTGGCATATATAGCACTTATTTCGGTGCCGCAATGTTCGAAAGACCACCTTTAGGAGCGCATCTACTATTTGAGGCATTCAAAGGGGATAGAAATCAAGCAGATTTCACACAGTATCTTTGAGACGTTACGTCTAATACCACGAACATTATTTTTTTTACAAAAATCTGATAAATATGAATAACACTAACTAACATTGGTATAAATGCCTCATATAATATTAATAAACTTCCCCTTACACGTTTTTAATTATAATATTTCCTAATTAGTGGCTGTTATTCACAACTTAGGAAATCTGTAATAAAATGTTTAAAAAACCATATAAAGCAAATGTTAAAACTAATGTCTTGTGTAAATGTATAGCACACGTTTAATATTGTATCTTTTGTGTAGATAATAAATTTAAAAAAAACTAATACAAAATATAGTTCTTAACGCAGATCCCGGATTTCCTTATAATGTATCAGTGATAGTTTCACAATTTAAATATAAAATGAGGACCTACCTTCATTTCTGAGCCTTCCTCCTCCGGACTAGCGGTTGCAGCATGCCCTCGTCGTGACCTGCGAATGTTACAAATATCTTTACGTTCATCATCGTCGTCGGAGGACGGTCACTGTTGAATGTTAACATTGAATAACATTACATTCAAAGTAAATTATTAATTAATGAAAATGTTATTCAAAATTGTTAACATGATAATTTTAAGAGACTCTTAAATCGGTTAAATATAACTTACATTACTATTCAACTTATTATGTATCATTTATCACTATTTTATATCGTAACATAACTTCATGTTAAATACCCACATAAATCAGTGGAGAATGTAATTTACAAAATATATAAATGTAAATTGATTTTCCCAGAAACCAACGATTCTAAGCATAAAAAAGAGATTTGAAGATACGGTATAAGTCGTTCATGTATACCTGGTAAGTTGCTGCGCTCTCTTCCGTCGTCGCCAGAAGAACGCAGCAGTTACAGTCAGCACGCACAGCACTCCCACAGTAAAACCCAGCCCCAAACCTGGAAGATATAAAAAATAATTGGTTAAAACTTTAGAAGTAATTAAACTTATATTCATATAATGAAATATTTTGTATCCGTTTAGTAGGAAACATTAAAATAAAAAATCTTTGGAATTTATATTTTGTTGTAGTAATATAAAAATTTTACATAAATTGTATTTTTAACTTGCATTTTGCATTCATTGTTGCATTATTCTTATTAAATTTCAATTAGTAAAACTTTGCTTATTACAAGTACTGTACATAAACCTAACAATCAAATACTCACTAAGGTAGAAGTGGTTATTTTCCGGCCTGGGCGGGATGGTGAGCACCTGGCCAGCGGTCCCAGCCCCCGACACCAGCACGTACAGCGGCAGAGCTGGCTCCAGGCCTTCCAGCTGAAATTATCAACCATAGTGTTTATTATTCGATCAGAAACGGACTTGTCTACAGCTCAACAATTTATTGCAGTTAGTGTAGTTTGACGCACAACGGACTGAAAACGCTCGTAATACAACGGACGTATTACGAGCGTTTCCAGTACTCTATATAAACAATAACATTCATGTTATAGGCTCTTTCGAACAAGCTCTCTTCTCTGCTTTTATTGGAACCATTAGTTCACAGACAGACGTTACTAGTCGATTCATACTTGTAGACTCTTTTTTTTTCTATTATATTTTTATTATATTTTATATTTTGAGCCGGCACGACCGGGGAGGTACCTCTCGCTTACACGAGACCGGCGTGAAGTGACAGCTGTGCTGTCGCGTTTCGTGCGGTGTGTCAGTAGCCGGTGGCCCATGGAGGTGGGAGGAGAAAGGAGGGCAGCGCATATGTACAGCCTCTATAGTCTATGCGGATGTCTATGGGCGTCGGTAGTCACGAAAATGGCTCCGACTGCTCGTTTGCCCCCCTATATCATAAATAAAAAAAAAAAAAAAAAAAGACTCGTAAACATGCATAATTTCATTTGTACGAATGTGCGTATACGTGTGCGTGTACGTATACATGCTCGATTGTCGGACAGCCCCTATTACGCCCACTCCGGTGCTCATGAACTTGTATATGTGCTTATGAATATGCGTATACATGTGTTTCTGCGTATGCGATATACGTGTACCTGTGCGTACAAATGTGTTTCTACGTTAAAGTGTGCGTACATATGCATGTTTTTATTTCTACGAATGTGCTTACACGTGTGCGCGTACGTACAAGTGTGCGTGTTCTGCGTATGCGATGTACATTTGCGTACACATATGCACATAAGTGTGCGTATTAACGTTACCTCAACAGCGCCGCCGCTCGCGTTAGCCGTGGCCCAGTGCTCAAGCGGGCGCGTGATGTTCTGCGAGTAGCGCACGAGCCGCGACCCTCCGCCCGCCCATCGCACCACCACGCCGGCGCTCGTGAATTCGTACTTGTAGTCCTTCGATTCCGCTGTAATAATTAAACGTTCAATTATATCTGTGTAAGAGGTTTGTTATTTGAAGTCAATACAGACCCTATAAGTAACTCTAGCATTAATGTCACAGTCTTTTTAAGAAGTTTGAAGTTTTCGTTGATGGTGTCCTGTTTCGTTTCTAGAAATTTATGTGGTAAGGGGAGGAGAGGAATAGAGTAAAGGATACATTTGCGTCCTATGATTAACGTTTTGGGCACGACCTTTTAGTACTAAGTTGGAACGACAATTCGGTTGCTCATCGAATCATCATCGATATAAAGAAAAGGTATGTAATCTTCTAAAACTACTGCGCAGTTTATGGGAGTTGGTAGTTTTTTTTTTACAGTATAACGAGAAATCGGGAGGCTTTTGATGACTACCGACGCCAATAGACATCCGCATAAACGCTACGTACATGCGTCGCCTATGTCCTCCTCCCTTACTTAAATGTCACACAATAAATTTGGGAGTAAACGAGCCTTTATAAAATATCGTGATATATATAAGTATAGTTTATATAATATCTAAGGATATATTATTATTTTTATAACCTATCCCATCAGCTACCTGGCGTTAAGACATTTGTTACATCGTAAGGGCCTGTCCAGATTAAGCGATTTACGCGCGAGTGATAGAACGCGACGCCCCATCTGGACGCGACATAATACTATGTAGTTCTAGTACGTCGGCAATGCGCGACATGCGCGTTTCGACTCGCGAGTAAATGGCTTTACAGGCTGTAAGACTATTACATACGTGAATCCTTATCCCTGGGCGGCGGCACGGTGAGTATCGGGCTGTACACGAGCGGGTCGTACCCCGTCACCATCACGTACGTGTGCTGCGACGGCTGGATGTCGGTTATCTGTTTGACAATTGCAGTTTTATTGTAATTATAACAAAAAATTTAAGGCCCCGCTTGGTTTGTTTCGTCGAATCTCGGATGACGTCACTAAGAAGGTTGGTAGGTCCGGTGGTAGATTATTTCATTCACGTTAGACAAGAGATTTTGGACTTTGAATTGGAATTACATCCTACTCCTATTTTTGTCTGATTATTTTTATCCCTCATTCTCCCTCAAAGGGTCATAGTGGCTGCCGCTGTCAATTTTGGCGACAAATGAGTAGCA
>LUGF01037862.1:222025-242289 GCA_001625245.1 Calycopis cecrops
TCCCGTCGACCTGCTTGGCGGCCCAGCGGTCGACGGGCAGCCGGAGCTGCGCGCTGTGGTGTACGGTGTACACCGCGGGCGCTCCGGTCCACGTCACTAGCAGAACTTGTGTGGCAGATCCTATGCGGTACTTACCAGTACTGAGTTCCCGTCGACCTGCTTGGCGGCCCAGCGGTCGACGGGCAGCCGGAGCTGCGCGCTGTGGTGTACGGTGTACACCGCGGGCGCTCCGGTCCACGTCACTAGCAGAACTTGTGTGGCAGGTCCTATGTGGTACTCACCAGTACTGAGTTCCCGTCGACCTGCTTGGCGGCCCAGCGGTCGACGGGCAGCCGGAGCTGCGCGCTGTGGTGTACGGTGTACACCGCAGGTGCTCCGGTCCACGTCACTAACAGAGCGCTCTCGTTCACGAACTTGTATGTCAGGTCTTTGAACCGCTGGGGACCTGGAAAGTTGTATACGTGTAGAAGATATATATAATATTAAAAAAAAATGTTCGATAAATTCATAACTCTGTCGCCAATCTCCTCAGCCACGATATGCCACAGGATCTGAAGACATAGATTGTTACTAAGGTACAATATCCATTATATTCGCGTAATAAGTAGTGCCACACTGCATTCATGCAGCCGAATTAGGCCGGCATGACCGTGGAGCTGCCTCTCGCTTATACACCGGCGTAAAGTGACAGTTGCGCTGTCGCGTTTCGTGCGGTATGTATTTGGTGGCCCTTGGAGGGGGAGGAGCAAGGAGGGCAACGCATCTGTATAAAGTCTGCTACTTTTATGGGCATAGGTGCCATGAAAATGGCTCCGGCAGCTCGTTTACCCTCCTATACCATAAAAAATGCCACAGGATATAAATATAGATGTTTACGAAGACTCGAGGTCATTGGACCATTTTATGGATCTATTCTATTCTCATAGATCAGCAGCTGATCCAGACCAGTACGATATGTCTAAACATACATCACGTAAAGCACTTACCATCACGTAAAGTGAAGATCTGGTAGGGGGCGCTGAAGGTACCCGAAGTTCTCCCCGCGGCTCGCACCTGGACTCGCAACTCGTACTCAGTCCCCGGAGACAGACCGTCTATGGTGGCGTTCGGCTTCACGCTGTAAGAGTAAAGACCATAGTATAGTGGCTGCTGGTGAAGCTGATGGAGGCCCTGTATCATAGTTTTATTTGAAAGCATTTTCTAGAATGCTGGACAAGTTTATTATTATTCCTGTATTAGTCATAGATAAAATACTAGTATAACTTACTATCATTCTTCTCTTACTACAAAAAATACACTCAAAAAATTCCTATAAGTAGTAGACGATGACGATCGACAAACAAAAAATAGTCTTATTCTTTATGTAAATATGTTTGCAGTCTCGAGCACACATTTCATACACAGGCATTGTGACAATGTGTTCTGCCGTTGAATCTAACATCATGCAATCACGTATCACACACGCATTACACGCACATAGTACACGCACGCACTACACGCACATAGTACACGCACGCACTACACGCACGCACTACACGCATACACTACACACACGCACAACGTACCTGTCGCGACACACGTCCGTTTCGGCGTCGTGGTGCGCCGCGCGCGCGCATACGTGGAAGCTGTGCTTCGGCGGACAGCGCACGCAGCGCCACCGAAGCGTCGCCGAGCGAGCCTTCACCAATGTTACTACCACGTCTTCTACTGTCGCCTCCAATATTCTGCTGGTAAATAAAAAAATATACATCTTTAATGGGCAGAAATAAGGACAGGTTGATGCCAAATGAAGTTAGTTTCTAGTTGCTTTAGAACCTTTGAAGAGTGCATTGATACAGCGTCGAGTGCAAACATGCTCGAGTGTTATGGCAAACTCACAGCGCCCAAAATAGCACTAAAGCCGCGCTAAACCACAAACGGTGTACCCCCAGTTAGCTTCAAATCAGAGGACGGAATGCGTTAACACACTGCTAATGGCTTCTTTGGTGTTAGAATCAATGTGATTTGAACCGAAAGAGATTCATACGCACAGTATCTTGTTGGCTTATTTAATAAAGTTGACTCAACATTCGAGGAAAGTAATTCAAGACTTTTTACCGCGCGACCACATCTACTTGCGCCGCTACTCTCGTATTTAGCATTCTCGCAGTTCATTCTCGATCCGTAGACCAGTGTCGCCGGCGCAAACGGAACACGTCCAGGGCGCCAGGATAAAGTGTTCTAGTACCCACTCTGTCATGCTCCACAAAAAAGACAAATAATTCATATTCATTGAGAGTGAGAGAGAGATACTTTTTGAAGTTTTATTTCTACCGTGTGCTACACACTCTGTTGGAGATGTCACCTCACCCGTCGTCCGCGGCGTCGCCGGCGCGCGCGGTGGACGTCCACGGCACCAGCGTCAGGTTCTGTGGCAGCCACTCCAGCGTCCGCGAGCCCAGGACTCGGACGAGCAGCGGCGATCGAGGGGGCACTGAAAGAGAAACAATCATATAGTTTTCGTATAGGTTATCGTATATGCACGAAATTTATTCATGATTATGATTGTTTTCAGGAATTATATTTAGAACTAGCTAGTAACCTGCGCATTGCTACGCCACCTAGGTACATCAGCAATATATGAAATTCATTGGAATGACAGCGGCGCCGTCTGTCGAAACTTACTCGTACCAACTCAGAAAACTTTGTGGGCTCATGTACAACAACTGCTAAAGAACATCATATTATCAAACGCATAGTTTACGATAAACATATAGAGGACATACCAGGTTCTATCTAATGTATACAATGCCTATATAATCTATACCTACGGGGGAGGATCTGCTCCATTTTTAAAGTCCGAAATCCACGCAGTCGAAGTTGCGGGCGGAGGCTAGTTATATATAAGTAAATCTTATTAAAAGAGATAAAATCTACAATGTTACTACTCCTATTTGTTTGTTTTTTATTTCCTAACACGCGCCTCTTTAACTTCTTGCTTATTCTTTTACCGTTCGTTTCTTAACTTCATTTGTTTACCCACACACATTAACAATAGGATTGGGTAAAGATTGCCCTAATTTGTGAAAATAGCGTATAACTACCCTGGTATAACTCACCTGTGATAGTATAGTTATGTATCTCTCCTGCAAGTGTGACGTTCTTCTCCGGATCCCTGGAGTCCTGCGGGCGGTACTGCAGTATCCACTCCGCGACACCTGGTGTCTGCTCCGCGAAGCTGCGCCACGAGATCACCACCTGGTCCTCACCAGACTTGCTTAGCTTGATTGGGACTGACCAAGAATACCAACATGTTAGTAATATACGGTTAAATATTTTATTACACAAGTTAAAGAGTTTTTAATGATTAATTTAATAATTAAGAACTACACCGACAATTTGGCTTGTATCTATACATACAATAAAATCGTAAGAAAGTCAAAACTGCACATTGAATATTTTTTTTAAAGGATTACTTGGGGCGTGATCTACAATCGATATCGAGGCCAAAAACACAGTTTTTAGAATGTTTGTCTGTTTGTCTGTAAGTATGTCCGGGCTAAACTCAAAATCCATACAGTACGTATGGATTTACTTCAAATTTTGCATGTATATTACTAACAGGTCGGGTCAACATAAAGGCTACATAATATCTCGATATTTCCAGGGAATCGAAACTTACGCGGGTGAAACCGCGGGACGCAGCTAGTATTATATATATTTTTTTAATCCTTATACATAATAGATCCGGACAGAAAAATAAATGAAGTTATTACCTCCCTGGCCCTGGCACACGACGCTGTGGGACGGGTCACTGGCGCCGTACTTGAGGTACGCCACCACCTGCGAACGAGCATTCATTACCATACACAGCAGCACATCTTCACGCCGGTCTGGTCCCGCCCTAACGGGGTGGGCTGAGTGCACAGAGTCCATTATCACGAACTTCACAGACTTGTCGTGCTTCCGTCGGCGGCCACGGACATCCGCACATTCGCTACGCAGATGCGTTACCTTCCGTTCATCCTCCAATGAATGGTACTAAATGCTACATCGTGTTCATAAATTTTTACAGATGGGTGGGTCTTAGGCTGTGTCCTAGAAGGCAGCGTAAGAAGCGTCTAAAGCGTCTTAGGGTCAACTCACACTAAAAACGCGGCGAAGGGCAGCGAAGCGGAGCGCAGTTTATGTGTCATGAATTTCAACTTTATAATAATTACCATAATACTTATTATCGCATGAGAAACTCGAACGAGACGCGCGGATTCCCGCGACTGTTAGAGAAGTCGCTGGAATGCTCCAGAAGTCGCAAGAATTCGATAATAAGTACTATGGTAATGAAAATAAAGTTGAAATTCATGTGACACATAAACTGCGCTCCGCTTCGCTGCCCTTCGCCGCTCTTTTGGTGTGAGTTAACCCTTAAGCGTTTAAAGCTGCCGATGCTGGTGGTGCGGGTGGTGCGAGGGGCATGGCCGCCTGGCGTCGTGAACAGCGCGCCCCCCGCCCCTCCCCGTTGCCCGCTTTAAGCGCTTAAGACGCTTTAGACGCTTTTTCGCTGCCTTCCAGAACGCCTTATGGTTATACATGTATAATGTATATGCATAGCCACTCACCTGAAACTGGTAGGGAGTCAAGGCCTTCTCCAGCTCGGAGATGGTGAAGGTGGTGTTGATGGGCAGAGCCGTGACTTCACTGTTGTTTGCAACTCCTGCGAATTTTATAAACTTTAGCCTTTTCTGTTTCGCACTTTAAAAGAAAAATCTCTTATACAATTTACTTTGTTGTGTCTGTTTAAGACAGGTAAAAAGGACGTCTCGGACCTAGAATTTTTTATTAGAGTCAGTACGACGGGTGATCCAAAAGTAATGATAACCTGTTATTTCCAATGCACAGAATAATAATAATTAAATGTTCTCTCACAAAGCTTCAGTTGCCATGGCTGCCATTAAAGAAGCGGGCTTTGAATTGGTAGAATACCCCCCCTATTCACCAGACCTAGCCCCCAGTGACTTCTTCCTCGGCTCAAAGAACGTATCCGGGGCAAGCAATTTGACAAAGATAGCGAAGTGATGGCCGCTGTTAAGGAATTTTTTGAGAGTCAAGATCAAGAATTTTTTTCTAAAGGAATTCTAGGTAGAAAAGAGATGGACTAAATGTATAGACTTGTTAGAAGACTATGTCGAAAAATATTTTTTTATTATCATATTCGTTGTATTTATTACTGATTATCATTACTTTTGGATCACCCGGGTGATTCACCCCTCGTAAGTTACAAGAATTCTAATTTAACATAATTCACATTGCTTATTAACTCTAATCAGATTTTGAATCTAATTTTTTTTTTATGATTATAGCTCATGTTTTGGTATGTTCTTTTTATAGTTTTAAGTGAGGACTTAAAAACACACTATTAAAGGTAGCATTTTTTTTAAAGTTACAAATTCATTCAGTTACAGGATTATTTTTGCAACACTTATAACGTTTCTATTTTCACCTGTTTTAACTTATTTTCATAGTTTACTATTTATTATAAACAGATCTAAAGTATTTCTGTTTTAATATAAAAACGGAAATAAAAAACAGTGTTTAAAACACTCTATTTGTATGCCTGTAAAGTGCCTGTCTTTAAGGGCATGCATTACAATGTGTAGAGGCTCAATAATGAAATTTCTTTGACGAGTTCCCATGCTTTATAATTAACCTTAAGTATTTACCCTTAGGCTTTATATGCACGGTGTACGCCAGGTCCCCCGTGCCGTTCCTCCACCGCACCTCCACCGAGTGAGGCCCGAGGGGGGCGCAGCGCAGGTGCGCCGGGGGGGCGGCCGCCCCTCCCGTCACATTCACGTGGAGCTGCGCCCAGCCGGACACGAACCCGAACCGGCCATACGCGAAGCACTGGTACACCCCTGTAACATTGAAGTAAGTAAGACCTAGGGATCTTCAAGAAAAGAGCTTATTCTTTCCTCAAAAGTCGGCAACGTATCTGTTAGATCTCTGGTGTTACGGATGTCTGTGGGCGTTGGTGATCACTTTACATCAGGTGACCCAACTCCTTGTTTGCCTCGTATGCTACAAAAAAAGTAAGTCTAAATTTGTTTTGGTCTAAGGAATGTTGCATTATAGTCAACTACATATGCATTGGCGGCGCAGGTGATATAAATAACACTTAACATTGCTCGCCTCGGCTAGCCTCATGGTTTGTATGGTCACGTGCATTTAAATTAGATATAAAAGTTACAGTTATATCGTGATCCCACGAAACCAAACTAAGTAGTTTATGTTACACAAAGCAAGAGCCGTTGCAAGCGGTAAGAGAGAGATATATTATGTAGATACAATTGGCTTATACCGTAGTGGTATTATGTAAAAGTGAGCTTAAATGTAGCATAAATAATGCTATCTGCGGACCAAACGTTAGTATTCTAGCTTATAACTTGTATCAGTATCACAGTGCGATGCAGTATTTTCTTATGCTAAAGGGGGTCAACGAGCAGTCGGAGCCATTTTCATGACTACCGACGCTCATAGACTATACAGATGCGCTCTCCTCCTTTCTCCTCCCACCTCCAAGGGGCATCAGGCGACAAAAACAAGAGTTAATGCGTAGTATTTACCCGTGTCATTGACAGTCAGACCTCCGATGACCAGCTCCGGCCTCTGCTGCCCATCAGCCGAGTTGCGCACGTTGATCTGAAAGAAATCAATTAGAGAATCAGAAACAAAATAAGAGGTAATGCCACGCTGCATGCTTGCATGCAGCCGAATTGGGCCGGCACGACCGGGGAGGTACCTCTCGCTTACACGAGACCGGCGTGAAGTGACAGCTGTGCTGTCGCGTTTCGTGCGGTGTGTAAGTAGCCGGTGGTCCACGGAGGTGGGAGGAGAAAGGGGGGCAGCGCATCTGTAGTCTATGCAGATGTCTATGGGCGTCGGTAGTCATGAAAATGGCTACAACTGCTCGTTTGCCCTCCTATACCATATAAAAAAAAAAAAAAAACAAAATAATGTCCCCTCGCTGCCCTCTGCTACTCCAACTCAATCTTTAGACTATAGAGATTAGATATCTAAGCAGGGTGTATGATACATATTGCCCTTTTCCGTCATTCTTCTATTTATGTGAGACGGCATTCCAACACAAGCAGAGAGAAATAAGGCGCATTACCAAGGGCCTAACGTGATTTTCGAGTTACGGGGATGGATGGGAGTACAGCCAACTTCTGACTGAAATCCAATAACACTTTTTTGGTCGGACCCGGAATTTGTGATGTTTTGCGTGACGTCATCGTCCTACATTGATTGCCGTCATAAAGTGACCGTAATGTACCGCTTGCTACGATACTCACGCGTCCGGAGATGGCGAGCGGCCTCCCATCCTTGTACCACAGCAGGCGGCGCGCGCCCTCCACCGTGCAGTTGAAGCGGACGGTGCTCGCGCGCCGCGCCTGCTTCGACACCGGCGCGTGCAGCATGCGCAGCGGCTCCCCCGTCGCGTTCTGTAAGTGCACTTGTTAGTTGAGTAGCTGGAGTAGCTTTGAGAAGACGCGAACTACTTCGGTAGTCGCGTCCTGTAAGTAAACAAGAAAAATATTTTTTTTTCGGATGTGAAGGTTTGCTGTGGAAGAAGAAGGCCAACAGCTTCATCCGATTGTTATGAGTGTTCATCGGAAAACGCGACTAGGTTGGGGGTCGAAGGAGGACCTCTCGCGCAGTTGGGAAAGAAGTATGCCGATGTTTATAGTAGCTAATTTAAGAATCATGGTCGCCGCACACTTATCAACTCGGAAGGGGATCGTAAACGCCTCGGCCAGAAAAGCGAAGACGATACGATTACGTTACGTTTCCCATTAGTGTGCGTGGCAGTATGAAGTTTCATACAAAGAATACTGACCGGCTCGAGGCGATACGGTTACGATCCCTTTCCGAGTTGATAAGTGTGCTGCGACCATTATTATCAATGTCAGAAAGACCGCGGGTTCTCCCCGCGTCGGTCTAACGTCGCGGTGGAAGCTCGCGCGCGGTGAGAAGAAAAAAAGAAATTATTTGACCTCCTTCTGACTAGCTAAGAAAAGATCTTCCAGTCCTCAGCCTGATTTGGCTTCAAAGCGGCAGTGGCACTAACTCAATTTCCACACAAACTATACAATATCATCTAGGTTGTACTCCATTGCATCCGGTTGTACGTGAGTAGCCGGTGGCCCGTTGGGATGGGGAGGATGGCCACGGATCTGCATAATCATTACTCTTGCAGATGTTAACAGGCGTTGTCGCGAAGTGATCCCTCTATGCTAAAAAAAATCTTCCAAACTCCAACGGTCTAGACTCCAGGTTGTTAAAACTCCTCTCACCTTCTCCTGTCCGACGACAGTGCAGGCGTAAACTCCCTCCTTGTCGTGCTCCAAGTTGGGCAGAACGAGGGCCTCGTCTCCTCTTCCACCAGGCGGTGACAGCTCCCATGTCAACTGCAAAGCATTAAATTGTACTTCAGAAGATAGAGGAGGGAATCTCAAGGAATCCCTCTGAAAACTTATTTCTATTCTCTTCAATTCTATTCATTTACTGTAATATTTACAATTTATTATTACAACAAGCAATCCAATGGGGTTTGCTCTCGCAGTAGTAAGAAGTGCCAATCTGCGTAGTCCTGGTCGGGATACCTCTTAACTTAGAAAGAAGGCTCTCGGCCGCCCGACCGTGATACGACGGACCGACCGGCCGACCGGCCGGCCGACCGACCGACCGACCGACCGTCCGACCGGCCGACCGACGACCGATTGTCCATTAACTCAGTGTGGAAAAGAGGGCTACACGTCTACATTACAATTATTCAAGTGTCTATCAGCGTCAGTAATCAGTAAATGGCTTTCACTCAATTGCTCCTTTATACTATTCGTGGTCAAAAAACGCTTAACACGGACTGCAAAGTGGTGGCGAGGTTCGGAACCCAAAATAAAAAACTCACATTGACCCTCGGCCATCCATGCAGGGGACAAGTGAGCGCCCTGGCCTCCTCCTCGTCGTAGTAGCTGTCCTCCTCCGGAGCGTACTCCTGCCGCCCGTACCCCGCCCACGGGGAACGGGACTTCTGTTTCGTTGCTTTACATCTGAAATAATAAACATTCTTTAATAATATATTAATTAATTAAGTAAGTGCTACACTGCAGGCAAGCATGCAGCCAAGTTGGCGGCACGACCGGGGAGGTACCTCACGCTTGCACGAGACCGATATAAAGTGACAGCTGCGCTTTCGCGTTTCGTGCGTTGTGCAAGTAACCGGTGGCCCATGGAGGTGACCATAGAAAGAAGGGCAGCGCATCTGTATAGCCTCCATGCGGATGTCTATGGGCGTCGGCAGTCATGAAAATGTCTGCGACTGTTCTTTTGCTTATACTATAAAAAAATATATATATAATGTTTATCCGTATGTCCTTTATAAAATCGTAAACTATCCATTTGGTCACGTGATGATTTTTATTAAAATTGTTTAATATGAGGCCACGTAGATTTTTGAGTCAGGATTTAAAAAAAATCAAAGTTAGGTTTATATTGCTGAGTTAGGATTTTTAACCTTTCAAAAAAGGGGAGTAAAGTTTATTAAATATGCAAGTCAAACCGCGGGGCACAGCTTGTAAATGAATTAATGAAGAATGTAGGTACAAGTGTATAGATGAACTATTCCTATTTGTGTACTATATAAAATAAATACAATATAAATATGTAGAATAAGGTAAAATACAACATAAATACACACAATATCGAATATATTTACAGAAATAACTTCCAGGCAACCCTAACGACCCAGATATAAGACAGTCTTGGATCAATAAACTAATATTAGATCGGAAACCATAAAAGGCGACTGATTAAAATATATTTTATAATAGCTGCGCCCCGCGGTTTCACCATGAATTTCGGTCTCGTGAAAAATAGAAATTCATCCCATGGCAGCCCGTAGGAATATTTTTTTCGGGATAAAAACTATCCTATGTGTTAATCCAAGTTACTTTATATGGCCCATGGAGGTGGGAGGAGAAAGGAGGGCAGCGCATCTGTATAGCCTCTATGCGGATGTTTGTGGGCGTCGGTAGTCATGAAAATGGCTCCGACTGCTCGTTTGCCCTCCTTTGCCCTCCTATACCATAAAAAAAAAAAAAAAAAATATGTGTGCCCAATTTCATGAAAATCGCTTCAGCAGTTTTTGCGTGAAGGAGAAACAAACAAACATACAAACTTTCGCATTTATAATATTAATAGGATAGGATAGGATTTACCCAATGTCACTCCCCTATCAAGACGGGTATACAACTCATACATTAAAATCCGTTAAGCCCTATGATCCCCGCTATGCCGTCGCGTTTCGTGCAGCTTGTGAGTTTCCAGCCCAATGAAGAGGAGGATGTTTATGGGCGTAGGTAGGCATTCAAAGGCTCTGACTTGCTTACCCTTTATAATTTAAAAACATATTTCTGCTTCTTACTATGAATAACGTATAATCTAATATATAAAATTCTCGTGTCACAGTTTTCGTTGCCATACTCCTCCGAAACGGCTTGACCGATTCTCATGAAATTTTGTGAGCACATTGAGTAGGTCTGAGAATCGGCCAACATCTATTTTTCATCCCGATATTCCCACGGGATCGAAAGTTACGCGGGTGAAACCGCGGGGCGCAGCTAGTCTAATATATAAAATTCTCGTGTCACAGTTTTCGTTGCCATACTCCTCCGAAACGGCTTGACCGATTCTGATGAAATTTTGAGAGCACATTGAGTAGGTCTGAGAATCGGCTAACATCTATTTTTCATCCCGATATTCCCACGGGATCGAAAGTTACGCGGGTGAAACCACGGGGCGCAGCTAGTATTAATATAATAGTGAAAAAAATATATACCTATATTGTACTGCGTCTTCCCCTTTTATTTCTAAATTGAATTGTTCACTCTGCACCGAGAAAAACCTGAAATAAAATCAATTAATATATAATATTACGGTACTAAGTACAGTACTTTAAATTTTAAATCGGTATCTATACCATTTGAGTCTTTGCAGAAGATCTATTATGCGCTTAATAAGTGCCGTTATGGCCATAGGTACGAGTACATAACATATATAAATTATAACATACAAAAAATACAGATGAAAGTATGAATAGAGACTATTCATACTTTCATCTGTATTTTTCATAATATGTTTATGAGAAAGGGGATATAGCATTGCTAGAGTACTAGTAGTACTACGTAGCACAAACTACATACGCGTAGCACTGCATGCATACTCGTAGCACTGCTACAGAACTGTAGAGCTAATAAGTAGAAATAATTGCAAATGAGTTGCCGTAATTTGAGGAAATTTCTGATCCCATCATTTTTTCCATCCCCATTATTAATTATATTTATGCGGGATAAATCGCCTCTTTGCTTCAGTAAGGTAATGGGTGGTGTGAATAAAAAACAAGCAATTACTATTAGTAAATGCTTCAAGCATAAGCATTTGCTATAAGCATATGCTATATAGCAAAAGCAAATGCTTATTTTGATGTGAATAATCATTTACTTCTACTATATAAGCAAATGTAATTTTTATTCACACTATTTCAAGCATTTGCTAAAATGAAATACTCGTAGCTTATGCTTTACCATTTTTTAGTGCAAGCATATGCTAGAGACTTTATTCACCTGAATTCAAGCATTTACTTGAAATTGGGCTAGTAAAAGCTTTTGCTTCGTTTTATTCACACCACCCATTATCCCGTAAAACAAAAAAATACAGGCACATTTTTAAATATCAAAAAAGTGTAAAGTATTGTACTTTTTGCTAACAAATTTTTGGATACAATCAAAAATATTATTGAAGTAAAGAAGCGATAATGAATAAAATGGTCCGTTTTAGAAATAAAGTAGATGCAGTTATGTATATTATTATAGATGCAGGTTGCTATTATCGATAGTCTATGGTTGTAGCAGTTACCGCCAGATGATCCACTGACCACAATAAAACGTACTCACTTATTGTTATCGAGCGACCGGTCCCCGAGGTGCTCGGCGGCGAGGGAACAGGGCACTACCAGGGGTTGGCCGCTCGCTTTTTTGTCCCGCGACTTTAGCTGTCTGTCTGTTACTGCAACAAGAAACAACATAAGAATGATATTAACGTACAAATTTGTCAGTATAATTTAAACCCACCCCTCTTCAGAAAATTTTGTTAAGATACGTTGCAATCAAGAATCTTTCTCAATTTTCAGTACATCTACGGCTAGAGCCGTAAGAGAGTAGTTTGTAAGAGGTAGTGCCACACTGCATGCACACACTGCATGCTTGCATGCAGTCGAATTGGGCCGGCACGACCGGGGAGGTACCTCTCGCTTACACGAGACTGGCGTAAAGTGACAGCTGTACTGTCGCGTTTCGTGCGGTGTGTAAGTAGCCGGTGGCCCATGGAGGTGGGAGGAGAAAGGAGGGCAGCGCGTCTGTATGGCCCCTATGCGGATGTTTGTGGGCGTCGGTAGTCATGAAAAGGACTCCGGCTGCTCGTTTGCCCTCCTATATCATAAAAAAAAAAACTCGGTTCCTGTGTCCCAGTTAGAACCTCCTCTTTTTTACGAAGGCACTCTGTACTCGATTGTACGTAAATCTTGTATGTGTTAAGAATACAATACAATTGGGCCAAATGACCCCTAGTAACAGTCTAAAAAATTGATAGGAGTCAAAATGCCCAATTGGGCATAGCGTCCACTAACCCATCGAGTCAACGTGACAAAGTGGGGCAAACGATCAGTCGGGGCCTTCTGCCGGCTATCGACACTCATAAACATCCCTACAAACATGTCCCCTCATTGATCCTCCCCCTCAATGGGTCATCGGAATCTCATATGCAATTCGAGTTGTCTGTTTGCGACAGTATCGTCTAAGCGATAGACCGTGCCAGCCCAATTCGCCTGCTATATAGTGCCACTTATTTTAATACATAATACATAACAGTATTTCTCATTGTAAAATAGAATATACATCAAATTCTCCGCTTGTCTGCAAAATAAAATATAAACTATTGTTTGTTTAAAAAGTAACTCCGAAAGCCTTTTTTCGTCCAGAGTAGCCTTCACAGCGTAAAACACAAGTAATCAAGGATATTCGTACAATGGAGACGTCGTACAAAGGACGAGCGCGACTGCGGGACAAAGCGAGTGCAATCTGCGTACGTGAGCGAGGACCAAATGAAAAAGTGTCGGCGGAAAGTTTTGTGAAAACACACGGAAAAACGGAGGTAGGGCTAGACTGTGTTGTTTGTTTTTGCTCTTTTTTTCTTCAGGTTAGCTAAGGGGGCAAACGAGCAGTAGGAGCCATTTCGATGATTTCCAGAGACTACACAGATTGGCGGGACGACCTCGATGCCTTCGACAAAAGCTGGTGGGAGAAGTCAAAAGACCGGGACGGTTGGAGAAGTTTGGGGGAGGCCTTTGCCCAGCAGTGGGACAACATAGGCTGAAGAAAAAAAAACACAGATGCGTTGTCTTCCATTCTCCTCGTTCCTACATGGGCCACCGGCCACTTACACGCCGCGTTCTGCTGCACGCATATTTCCAGCGTAGCACTACATATCTCTGAAATATTTTTTAACTGTCATAGGTTAGGTTAGTTTTTTTTATATCACTAATTAAGAAACGATACAAGAATGTATGAAAAAATAGTTGTGATATCGTATGAAACAGTGGTAACACAAATGTACGTTTTACGGAGCTTTGCTTATGTCTCCTCCGCATTATTCAAGACCATCAGCTTGGTTACGATTTAAAGTATGCGGTAAACGGGTAGTCAGAGCTGGTAAGAAACTGCTTCTCCTGTTAGAAAGCAGTCGTTTTGAAGAAACTGGTGACCTAACCACGGAATTCTAAAAATACAATACCGTGTCTGCTCCGAGACGCGAATGGAGTGTACTCTTTAAGAACGAACGTGACTCGGTAGCGAATAAGAGCAAGAGACGTAAGCGACATCGCTAGTAAACTTGCACACCAACGGGAATTACGAGATATTATAATCTATAAGTCGTCCAACTTATATTTACGTGCGTCTACACATATTTCGTATTAAACTAACTTCACATAAAGGTTTTTAATGGATTTTTTCAGTGATATAATCATAATTTACCAAATTTTTGTATTCATTTTTAAAGTGGCACCAAGAACACACCATCTGTATGTCAATTGTCAATTGTCAATTGGTAAGAGGTAGTGCCACACTGCATGCTTGCATGCAGTCGAATTGGGCCGGCACGACAGGGGAGGTACCTCTCACTTACACGAGACTGGCGTAAAGTGACAGCTGTGCTGTCGCGTTTCGTGCGGTGTGTAAGTAGCCGGTGGCCCATGGCGGTGGGAGGAGAAAGGAAGGCAGCGCATCTGTATAGCCTCTATGCGGATGTTTGTGGGCGTCGGTAGTCATGAAAATGGCTCCGGCTGCTCGTTTGCCCTCCATATCATATATCATAAAAAAAAAAATCTGTAAAAATTTCTACATGGTCATTCATATCCATTAGATACAGCCTGGTAACAGACGGAGAGACGTACAACGGAGTAATAGTAAATCCCTTATAACCCTTTCAGTACGCCACCCACAAAAACGGACATCGTAAAACAAAGGAGCATCAATATCGAAAATGAAAAAGGATCCTTTGGCATCCTTGTCCGTCGAAAAATTTCACCCACTTTTCGACAGACAGGGGTACCAAAAGGTCCTTTGAACCGCATCTCTGACGTCAGGGAACTTTCGCGAACTTCGGAACATTCCAGAAGGCGTCCTGTTCCGCAAACAACTGAAGTGGCCTCTAACTGATTGTGCCCGATCAAAGGAAGGATTGATTGAAGCCACGAGTGGCTTATTAACCTTAATTAGATGAGCTAAACAGCGCCGTTTATATTGGTGCGTATCGCTGTGGGGATAAATATTGTTTGTACAAGAAAGAGGTCGAAAGAGAGGTTGCCTTATTAAAATAATAGAGGGTCGCTTAAAACCCTTCAAATTTTAGCAAGAATTTGTTACGCTGCATTCAGCTGAACTGGGCACGACCGGGGAGGTACCTCTCGCTTGCAAGATGCCAGCGTAAAGTTACAGCTGTGCTGTCGCGATTCGTGCTGTGTGTAAGTAGCCGGTGGCCCATGGAGGAAGAGGAAGGAAGGAGGACAACGCATCTGTATAACCGACAGCACAGCTGTCACTTTACACCGCTATCGAGTAGCTTGCCGGAACTAGAACCTGTGTCTTGTACTTTACTACTGTATAATCGGTCATCAAATTAATGCAATAATCTTAAATATTTTATGTACTCTTTGATCTTTGATAGCTACACCTAAAAATAGGCTGTGACCTCATTTTGAAAAGCTCCAGTCTTTGATGTATGGAAAAATTAAAAAGAATTCTCCGAAATTCTTAATTAAAAACTAAAAAGTAATTATTATATATACAAACATGATAACTAAAGAGTCAACTATTTGACATATTAGTCATTTAATCATCACATTAATCACAATACAAGCTCGTTGCTTGACTGCTCAACTGAACTGTTGTGATCGTAGGTTGTGATCAATTCTTTATATGACATTCAAACATTCATTTTAAAAAGGTTTCATAAGATTATTTTTAAAGATCTGCTGAATAAACGCGAAAGGTTCGCAACTAATATTAAGTTAATGAAATAAATAACAACCAGTCCCTTCTATAAGTCATCTAGGGTCCGCTGCGCTGTCTAATTCCTTGTAAAACAGGTTACAGGGCCGGTATCTACGTGTGGCAGAAGGGCAGGGTTAATCCTTGTGCCCTTTGTAATCTAATAAGTAATGTTCCAAGGTAAATATTAACGTACACACATATTATTAGTTACCTATTTACCCAACTACGTCATAGGAGGTTATTTTTGCGTGTGTAGTTAAAAATCCTCTCTTCTAAGACAGGGTCTCTTTAAATGCGGTCATGGATCTCCAGGGGGTCAGTAGCGATTGTATCAGGGGTCCGCGGTCAGTAAAACCTTAACATTACAACCTTAACTAACGTATCTTAATGTTTTACAAGAGCCCTTCTAACGCGGGTAAAACCGCAGAACACAGTTAGTATTCACATATAGTTTTATTCGGGTTTCCGTCACAACACCTGGCGTATTATAAACTCGAGGTAATCAGGTTAGAGCTAAGTCAATTAAGTCGAGGCGTAAGTCTGTTTGAACTGTAACTAAGTGGTGGCGGAACTAATTCTGTTTGGCTGCGAGGTGCGACTAATTAAGTCGTGGAATGAGTGTGCTGCATGGTAAACGAATTGCACCGGCACGACCGGGGAAATACCTCTCACATGAAAAAGGAAATAACAATAAAGGGGGCTTCAGTAATTCTGCCCCACTGTTAGTCGTGGAATAATTATTAAGGCGTTGATTTTTTTATGGTATAGGGAGTAAACTAGCGGTCGGAGTCATTTTCACGTCTACCGACGCCCATAGACATCCGAATAGCGGCTATACAGACGCGCTGCCCTTCTTTCTCCTCCCACCTCCATGGGCCACCGGCTACATACACATCGCACGAAACGCGACAGCACGGCTGTCACTTTACGCCGGTCTCGTGTAAGCGAGAGGTACCTCCCCAGTCTTGCCGGCCCAATTCGGCTGCAAGCAAGCATGTGGCACTACCTCTTACTAGGTCTAGAATGATCTAAAAAATCATTGCAGACGTATTAGACCGGCACGACCGGGAAAGTACCTCTCGCTCAAATAAATGGAAATAAAAAGAAAACACAGGCCGATTTAGTCCCAATGATTATAGGATAATGGGTACACATAAAAAATCGCTTATGGTCTCATTTTGGAAATCTCCGCAGACATCCGTACCATAATGAGGGGAAAATAAAAAGTAAATTGTTATCAGCAATACTCAAATTGATTACATTTAATAGCGATATTGTCACACACATTATGACGTTAACGATTTTTACAAAAATGTTTAACTTTTTTTTGTATAGGGAGGCAAATGAGCAGTCAGGTCACTTAAATGAATAATTTCCAACGCCAACAGACATCTGCAACACCAGGGGTACTTTACAGCGCGTTCACGACCACAGCGGTGCGAATAGCGGCGCGGTGAGCGATCGTCTGTCTCTCATTCACTCGATACTCGACGCACGAGTGAGAGAGAGACCGGCGCGGTGAGCGGATCGTCTGTCATCGTCTGTCTCTCTTTCACTCGAAACTCGACGCGCAAGTGAGAGAGAGACAGACGATCCGCTCACCGCGCCGCAATTCGCACCGCTGTGGTCGTGAACGCGCTGTTAAGACGAGTGTAGGTTCTTTTCCGAAGAACCCTAAGCGGCTGGTACATGTAGTAAAATTGTATTGTAATTTTTTATAGCATAAGGAGGAACGAGCAGTCAGAGACATTTTCATGACTACCGACACCCATAGACATCCGCATAGTCTATATTGATGCGTTGCCTCCTTCCTCCTCCTCCCTCCATAAGCCACCGGCTACTTACACACCGCACGAAACGCGACAGCGCAGCTGTCTCTTTATGCCGGTGTCGTGTAAGCGAGAGGTACCCCCTCGTGCCGGCCCAATTCGGCTACATGCATGCATGCATGCAGTGTGGCACTAGGTGCCTCTTACTAATAGTATAGTTATTCTACAGTTTCTGTACAACAGTGGTTCCCAATCAGTGGTCCGCAAAAGACAAAATAATATGGTCCTCAAATGATTTATATTTAGCGCGCGGTAAGCCGTTGGTTGACGTGCAGTGAGTGACAAGAGAGATATTTTATTATACCTCCTCTGTGGTCCCTGCTATCGATGATATAAAAGTGGTCCCTAGCCGAGAAAAGGTTGGAAAGCCCTGCTTTACAAGAAGCCTACCTACTAGTATAGGGTACGCCGCGCCAGCAACGCATCAATAGCATATCAACTGCGGTAATTCGATAAACCTCCTTTTACATCCGAACCGTTTAATGGCGGATAAATTCGCTTATTGTCGTAAACCTTTAGTCGTAAAAAGGTCCACCGATCGATATTACGGCCTGTACTCACTAACTCGTAAATATAGCTAGTTAATGGCGAATAGCTTACTTATATTGACGATATAAAATAGATAATTTGACGAGGTAATGCCCCGCTGCATGCATGCATGTAGTCGAATCGGGCCGGCACGACCGGGGAGGGATAAGTGTGCTGTGGCGTTTCGTGCGGTGTGTAAGTAGCCGGTGGCCCATGGAGATGGGAGGAAGGAGGGCAACGCATCTGTTTATCTCTGTGTGGATGTCTATGGGCGTCGGTAGTCATAAAAATGGCTCCGACTGCTCGTTGTATATAAGTAGTATGAGGGTACTATGAAAAAAAAAGAAAAGAAGATGCTGGTTACGTGATATCTGGGATTGTCTCTGGGTAGCCAAGACGGAGACAATCCCAGATATCTCGATCCCAAAACCCTTCTCATCCACATTCAAACATGCCGGTTTCGAAGATGGCGGCTGATGATTATAGAGGGACAAACGAGCAATCAGACATAGTGACCGACGTTTTACATACACTTATTATGCTGTATACGCCGTTGTGTAGATGTATAGGCTGTTGGCTGTTACTACAACTAATCCCACCTCATGGGCCACGTAATACCAGGACTGTGGTACAACCTACAGTCATCCAACTGAGTGGTCTCCTTTTTAAAATCAAAAAGTTTTTATTCAAAATAGAATTACAGGTATTACTTTTTGAACGTCAACAATAAAATCTACCACCGGTTCAACCCTAGCCCTGTCCTGAGAAGAACCGGCGAAACAAACTCAGCGGGCCTCATGTTGTGGTAATATACAAATACAATCATGTGTTTTGCATTGTCCTTTACATGTAGAATCTTTTTGTTATCTTTAATTTATTTTAATAACCTTATTCAGTGCGGTATGTACCTTAGAATTAAGTCGTAGACTAAGCTATCACAATTGTATTTTTTTTTCTCTTACTCTTTAAATGGCTTAACGTATAACAGTGTAATATGTGTATGTACCTAAGTAAAGACTTTTCTATTTCTATTTCTTCTTATACAAATGCGTTGCCCTCCTTCACCACGGACGAAACTCACAAACCACACGAACGAGTAGCTGCTACTTAATGGCGGTGTCATGTTAGCAACGTGTACCCGGCACCTTCCCGGCCGTGGCGGCCTAACTGCATGACAATGCTGCAACGGCACTAAACACTAACTCATATAGAAGGCTGTATTATGTACTAGCTGACCCGACAGACGTTGTCCAGTAATAATGTCAGTATGTTGCCATAGTAACGTGTAGCGTTCGGTTGCGGAACTGTCAAATTTTATCTTACACTCTTTACTATTGTTATTGTCCTATTTTCCCCCGTTTTCCCATGGGAATGAAGCATTTACCCGTGGCTTTTAATGGTAAAATAATTTATCAGATCGGTCCAGTTTCTGAGCCTGTTCCGCACAAACAACTATTTCTTCCTTGTATTATTAGTGTAGATAGTACATATAACATTACATATGTACATTTAATTATCAACGTTAAAATTCTTTTCACTCAAAGGCCAGTCAAAGCTTTTTCAATTCGTCCAAAACATGCATATTTATAAATCAGAGTGTTGCTCCAACATGGGATGCTCCTCCCTTTTGTTTCGAAACATTCATTTTTTTTTTATGATATAGGAGGGCAAACGAGCAGCCGGAGTCCTTTTCATGACTACCGACGCCCACAAACATCCGCATAGGGGCCATACAGACGCGCTGCCCTCCTTTCTCCTCCCGCCTCCATGGGCCACCGGCTACTTACATACCGCACGAAACGCGACAGCACAGCTGTCACTTTACGCCAGTCTCGTGTAAGCGAGAGGTACCTCCCCGGTCGTGTCGGCCCAATTCGACTGCATGCAAGCATGCAGTGTGGCACTACCTCTTACAAAATCATATTGTATATGTGGTCTTTTGCGCATATTTAATTTTGTTGTTTTCCTTTTAACTTCACTGTTTGTGAGTTCCCGATGGCCCATTGGTGAGGAGAATCTCCTTCCCTCCCCTTTCCAATGCACACGTCTGCATGGTAATTAATAATGCTTTGGTAGCCAGCGAACGGTTCTTCACACTATAAGCAGGCGTACGTCACTCGCTCGAGGTCACGCGTTTTATCTTCGAAGAACGGCTCGGCTTATCTTCGAAGATATCGGCGACACAGGGCCGTCGCGTCGCACTCTCGCGCGTTCACATAATATTGTGCACTGTACGATTTTCGCGTTTAGTAAAAAATGCCGAAAC
>LUGF01037862.1:243269-258991 GCA_001625245.1 Calycopis cecrops
AGAGGTACCTCCCCGGTCGTGCCGGCCCAATTCGACTGCATGCAAGCATGTAGTGTGGCACTACCTCTTACAAAATCATATTGTATATGTGGTCTTTTGCGCATATTTAATTTTGTTGTTTTCCTTTTAAGTTCACTGTTTGTGAGTTCCCGGTGGCCCATTAGAGGAGAGGAGAATCTCCTTCCCTTCCCTTTCCAATGCACATGTCTGCATGGTAATTAATAATGCTTTGGTAGCCAGCGAACGGTTCTTCACACTATAAGGGCGAAGCCAAACGTGCGTAATTTTATGAGTTCTGAGTCGCGTATTTTCTGTCGCGTAATTTCTGCTGCATTCAGTTTCATACAAAAATGCAGTTTGTACAAAATAGTTGGTCCGTTGCAGTTGGTCAGTTTAGTTGGTCAGAGTGGAAAGACTGCACACGACGACGCAAAATGAGTTGTCTGCCGACTCACACGCACAAACTCGACCGAATTTCTGTCGGGGCGAGGGAGGGGCGGGGATTCATCGCACTTGATGACACAAACACCCCGTACTAACGCTCAATAGTAACTGAATAAATTATGTGTTGTGTTGTGGCAGCTCCACAGAAATTCAGTTGGCCCGGCCGAAATTCTGCGACTCACGACAGAAAAAATTACGCCCGTGTGGCTCCAGCCTAAAATAATCGAAATAAAATAACTTATAGGTTACATTTTATTTCAATACATGACCCCAATATTTTATATTGCCACAGCAACGCGCAAATTTCGATCCCGTGGAACATCATCCCATAACATCCCATAGGAACATTTTTTTTTTATCCTTTTATCCTATATGTTAATCCATGTTTCTCTCTATGTGTGTGCCAAATTTCATGAAAATCGGTTTAGTAGTTTTTGCGTGAAGAAGTAACAAACAAACAAACAAACAAACATACAAACTTTCGCATTTATAATACTATATTAGAATTAGGATTTTTAAGTTATTCCTGTCTTTCAATTGATAAAAAACTGATTCTAAGAACCTTACATAGGCAATTTAGAAAATTGTGTTATTTTAATTGAAACCTGAAAAAACATTTTCATCATCATCATGGGCAGTCAAAATATGTCCACTGCTGGACATAGGGCTCCTCTATAGAGAATCACGGCCACGAGTCGCATCAAGGGCTCCCCCGACTTGACCAAGTCAGTATATTAATAAAGCCCACTTTGACGACGACAAAAGATGTATTTTTTTCGGACCTGAACTTACGGTGTACGGAGGAGTAAGGAGTATGGACGTTGGCAGTCATTAAAACGGCTCCGACTGCTCGTTTGCCCCTGCATACAATAAAAAAAAAATTGAAAGAGACTGCATCGAGTGGTCTAGAGTCTATGAGTGCTCGTCGGGCTTAGAGGCGAGGTTCGGGGTCGAAAGGGAACCTGTATATTGACGCTACTACGTAGCTGACCCCAGTATGTATGTATATTGATGCTACTCACGTGTGTATTTAAGCGCGACGGGGTAGCCCAGCACGATGCCGCCGTGGTGCCGCACGGCGCACGAGCGCAGCTCGCCGCCGTCACCACTGCTCGACACCTCCAGGGTGCCATTCTGCGATGATCTGTGTGAACAGTAACATGTTGAACAAAAATCGTGTATAATAGTACCATACAAATAAGTTACACCGACGATGTACCTGCACAGAATACATTTTTTTGAAAGGCGCGAAAATATTTCAGCCAATCACTAGGCAATATTTTAGCACGGGAAATTCTTCATTCGCCATTGGTCAAACGAGAGTTGGCTGTATTGGCAGTCGTCAGTTGCTTAACCGAATGTCAGCTCTCATAGGCTGACATTCATTCACACGTCAAAAGTCATGCAGCACAGATATCGTGAGCGAGATAGCATAAGCTCACGTCTTGTTATATTTTAAACCTTCTTAGTTGGAGAATAAGGTTTTTATTGAATTGGTGTTATAAATCGGATTAGATCGGCCTTTGTTGCGCTCTTCTGCGTCATCGACGAAAGCCGATGTAACTTATTTTCGTGGTCGAATTATACGTGAGTTATGTTGATTAATTATAGTTATTGTTATTAGACAAAATCGATGAGCGCTGGTGGTATTTTGTTATTTACTTTAAATTCTGAATTCACGAATCTAGCCTATGAAAAATTAACAATCTTTACAGTTTTCAGATCAGTGTATTTTCCATTATTAAGGTTTCTTTTGTGATCATCAGGCCCTATATTCTGTTCACTGCTAAACAAATTCGTTTCATGAACATCAAGAAGTAGTAAGTATTCATTCAGTAACATAGTAAGAGGTAGTGCCACACTGCATGCTTGCAGTCGAATTGGGCCGGCACGACCGGGGAGGTACCTCTCGCTTACATGAGACCGGCGTAAAGTGACAGCTGTGCTGTCGCGTTTCGTGCGGTGTGTAAATAGCCGGTGGTCCATGGAGGTGGGAGGAGAGAGGTGGGCAGCGCATCTGTATAGCCTCTATGCGGATGTTTGTGGGCGTCGATAGTCATGAAAATGGCTCCGACTGCTCGTTTGCCCCCCATCAATCCATCTTACGCATAGCTATATATGGAGCGAGATGTTTAGCTGCAAGACACTAATACCTTGGCTATTCATTTTACTAAAAGCACACTAGGTCTCACCTCCAGTAGGGCTTCGCCCTGCGCTCGTCGTCAAGAGGCGGCGGGGGCCGGCGGCTCTGCAGCCGCGCCCAGTCCGCCACCGCGCACGGTGCGGCTTCCGCCGACCATGTCACACCCACATCTGGAATTACAAAGCGCGTGTAAGTAACCTGAGAGAAACATAGTAGTAGGATTAATACAAAAGACCTGTTCTTAGTAGTAGTAGGACTCCTAAAACCTTCTTGTCCTTAGGCTAATAACTACTACTAATAATATACAAACACATATTAGGGGTCATTCCTGTATTAGGTAATCCTCCTTTCCTCCTTCTAACGAAAGTCAGCAAAAATCCTACGTCCTTTTTCTTTTTTTTGTTTTTTTTTTTACCCTACGTCCTTGCCCCTATGCATACGTAAACATTAGATTATTATATTCTATGTATTCGTAATAAATAAAAAATAAATAATGATTTGCTTACGAAAAGGATCCCCCATATCCTCAAAAATAAGCAAAGCAAAGGCCCTCCCTCTTTTGTGCTGACATACCAATATTTAAATGACCCCTTATATTAGGATACGCATGTTTGCATACTTGATATGTTTGTATGTATGTATGCTTTGCCCTGCGCTTCACAGATCCGTGACATGTCTGTAGAGGACATGCCCGGTGGTCCTTTAAAAGGATGTAGACGTCATACTGTCTTTTCAGCAAAAAAAACATATAGGCCTAGTTAGTTTATGCGCATTTTTTTATAAAATATTACATGTAAAATTCTTAATGTCCCTACTTACCAATCCATTGATCATACCGCCAGATGCTGAATTCAAATACAGACAAAATAAATTACAGACCTCTTTCGAAGAATATTTCTTTTTTAAGTTCTTGATAGAGCTGGCCGCTGGAAAATCCTATTTGTGTTACTAAATGGACGTATACATCTATTACTCAAATCCTATAATCACTACACAGTATAAAACAACGTCGTTTTCCGCCGTCTGTGTGTCTGTATGATTAGATCTTTAAAATTACGCAACCGATTGATAGGGTTTTTTTAATAGATAGAGTGATTCAAGAGAAAGGTTTATATGTATTATAACTCCATTTTTGAAGTCCGAAATCCACGCGAACGAAGCTGCGGGCAGAAGCTTACCTATAAAACCATGTACACAGAACATGTAAAGCTTAACAGTGTTTACAAAAGTATTAAGTTGTGGCAATTCCTTGATCGCACAGACCTAACCTAACCTAACTAGACTGAAATGGCAAAAATGCAAATTTCCAGAAGTGTAATTAATACTCAGATAAAGATTTTAAAACAATAATCTTTGGAGATGAAATCTCCTGCTCCTGTATTTTAATAACAGCGCGAATAAGTAAACAGGCGGCCATATTGTTTACCAAAGTAACATTGCCACATCTTCAAATTGTTTTGAAAGTATCTAGTTGTTTAGGGATTAATCATCTTTTCTGTCTGTTGTTGGATATTTTTCGTGGCATGTTTTAGTGTGGTCTCTTTCGTATCTTAATTATGTTTCATTCATTAATATTAAGGTTGATTTCCGTCGTTATTAATGAAAAAATACATAAAAATGATATAAACGTTAACTAAAGCTACTTGTTTTTTTTTTTTTTTAGATAGATTCTACGCTAAAGCAGGCAAGATGCCTAGGGCAGCTTCATCGATATGAGAGGCGAGCGTTAACTCGAGCCTCTGTAAATTGTGGTCGATAGGGGGACAGACCCCCCCTTCTTTCCCAGGCTAATGGGAGAAGGCAAACCGGACTTGTTGCGATTAATAGGTTATGCTATTATTATCGTGGCCGAGGACAGCGGGTGTCCTCAGCTCCCCACCTTTAACGAAGGGGAGAGCTACTTGTTATCATTTTTGTTTTAGCTGACGCGACGTGTAATGAAGTTGACCTATGCTCAATTGCAGCAGATGTGCACCAGAAAGACTCGCTCGAAAGAGTGACCGAAGTTTGTAAGTTTTAGGTGGTCCATTGTAGAGAGTGAGGTATGTGTATGGGCGTCAATAGTCATGAAAAGCTCCGAAAACGTGTTTGCGTATGATTTCCTATGCGGGTAGGAAAAAAATACAGTGGAAGTCAGGTAATGTTGATGATACAACGCGGACTGTTCATTACCTAAGCATATTTACGAGTCAGTCGGGGCCATCTTTAATACAAATACAAAAAAAATAATTTTAAAAAAGTCCACAACTGAAAGTTTCAATGTTTGCGTTATAATCCGGTAAAATTTTTTTTCCTCCAGCGTATTGTGGACTTTTACGTTCAAAACTTTTTTTTCGGTTATTTCCGACTGGATAGTTTCGGGTGCGTATTTTTGGAGAGAAACTTTCCGGACGTTTTGGCAATATTAAATGACTAGCGGGGTCCTTTGTGATTTGTGAGCTCTGGAGAATTGAGGGACCCTGTGGGGTCTCTGGCCATGATGATAATAGATAATATCTATTATAAACGTTATCATATCGGGGTGCCTCGTCGAGTAGCAATGCGATGAATTGTGCATCTCTTCGTTTCCGCAGCATAAGATAAAAAAAATGGAAAATGTGTTATTCGAAAGCTGCGCCCGCCGTTTCACCCGCGTAAATTTCGACCCGAACCGAAAACAGAAAATCATCCCATGGTATCCCATAGGAACATTTTTTCGGGATGAAAACTATCCTGTGTTAATCCAAGTTACCCTCTAAGTATGTGTGCCAAATTTCATGAAAATCGGTTCTGCAGTTTCTGCATGAAGAAGTAACAAACAAACAAACAAACTTTTGTCATTTATAATATTAGCAGGATAGAATAATAGTAGTTTATGCAACTGTCATATAATGAAGGGTATTAAAACACGAGTGGATTTTTTGAAACGAGCGAAAGCGAGTTTCAAAATAGTTAACAAGTGTTTTAATACCCGNNNNAAATGGAAAATGTGTTATTCGAAAGCTGCGCCCGCCGTTTCGCCCGCGTAAATTTCGACCCGAACCGAAAACAGAAAATCATTCCATGGTATCCCATAGGAACATTTTTTCGGGATGAAAACTATCCTGTGTTAATCCAAGTTACCCTCTAAGTATGTGTGCCAAATTTCATGAAAATCGGTTCTGCAGTTTCTGCGTGAAGAAGTAACAAACAAACAAACAAACTTTTGTCATTTATAATATTAGCAGGATAGAATAAAATAAATTACTTTTTGAATCTCAAAAATAATATCAACAGGCAATCATTTTTTTAATACTAGGCATACCGTTTAGTGTAAAATCAAAAATTTGTGTGTATATTGGTTACTCTACCGCATAAAAACTACTGAACAAATTTGGAATAAATTAGGCACACATATAGATTAGTCTATAGGCGTAACCACTTATTCGATTATCCCTTATGCGTAAAAAAAATCTACCTCTCGCGAAGTGTATATATATATTATATATATAAAAAACAGTATCGCCGTCTGTTCGCAAAGTTGTAAACGCCAAAGGCACCGAATTAACATACCTCAGGAACTGCCATACATACTTAATGACGTCATAATCCTGGCCCAACTTCGGCCTCCTGAATATTTAACGTCGCACCTGAGGTGTATAATAGACTGTATATTATAATCTTTACCAACTACTTCTACTAAGTATTATTATGTGTGTAACAAATAGTAATCCTACTAATATTCAAAATGTATGTATATAATAATATTTATTATTATTTCACGTAAAAAGTAATGAAGTGATTTGGATGTTTTTAATAGTATAAAGGGCAAGTATACATATAATCAGTCGGAGCTATTTTCATAACTACCGACGCCCATAGGCGCCTTAGAGATTATACAGATGTCTTGCCCTTCTTCCTGCTCCCACTTCCATGGGCCACCGGCTAGTATTTAATTTGGCATAGATTGCGATTGGGAAAAATAAATGATTTTATTCTGAATTAACATAGGACAAAATTGGAGGATGAAACCGCGGGCAGATCTAGCATATTCAGAAGGAGCAAATGAGATTGCGAGTGTTTTAGAAACTACAGACGGCCATGTCGCGTTTTGTGCGGTGTGTGAGTAACCGGTGGCCCATGGAGATAAGAGGAGAAAGGAGGGCAGCACATCTGTATATGTCTATGGGCATTGGTAATCATGAAAATGGCTCCGACTGCTCGTTTGCCCCTCTATACCATAAAAAAAAAAAAATACACGTCGGCATGACGATGGTGTACCTAGGGTTGCCAACTCTCCCGTAATTCCGGGATTCTCCTGGAAAAAAGGGCTAGGATTTTAAAATCTCCCGGCTCCATGAATGCAGGTACAATCACCGAGCGGCGTGCAAGTTACAACCCCGGCGGGCTATGGAAAAATTAAATTATTATAATCTCCTAATGTCAAAAATGCCTTCCGACCGATGTGCATGACCTTTTTTTAGTCTATCTTTTCAACTTATTTCTGATCAACTGAGCTGGCAACCCTAGGTGTACCCCATACCTACTCCCTAATGGTTCGCATGACTCCCACTGTACGAAACATGACAACATAGCCGCCAAAATAGAGGGACTTCTGCAGACGTGGCGGTTCAATTTTCGAAACATTGTGCGTGCTTTTATCCTCAAAATTTGAATTTGTTTTTGGAACTAAATTAATTCTTCTATTCTCCCTTGTAACTTATTTTTCGCGCGTAAAACAGCGGGGCACAGCTAGCCCACGTACATGGGAACAGGAAACCTGTTAATCCAAATATCCCGTGTAACAGAACCCGTGCGTACGACGCCAAATAAAACAAATGTAATTAGTGTACGGTGGAATACTACGCAATATTCAAATATCGGCACGTAAAAATAACATACACCCGGTGTTGCCAGTTTTTAAAAGTCACCGTGGAATTGGAGAAGAAACGACTTCTATTTAAGCAGTACTGCCTGGGTATGTGGCAAGTTTAAGGCGCGATACAACCTTAAAATAAATCTGTTAAATACTTTTTGAGTGACAGAATAACAAACATACAAACAAATTTCACATTAGTAGTAAATGTAAACTGTTACAAATAATAGGACTAGAATTTCCAGGATTAATGGTTCTATGGTTTTCTACAATGACAGTTACTGGTTTAAATAATTTAAACGGTTAAAAGGTTGAGAACTTGAGACTGGAAATCATTAAATTAATTCACGTGGAAAATCTATCTGCAAATTCCAATTGTCGCGTTGACACTAAAATTACATTAAGAACAAACAACTGGGAATCCGATAGGCATCTGCTCGTCAATGTCATTCGAGACCTAACTCCGAAACTAATTGTGTTAAACTTTGAGACGCTGTGATCCTGTCGGATACGTCAGGCAAAACATTATTGTATTACGTAAAAGTGAGAATTTAGTTATAATGGTTAATAAATTATGTTCGATGTACTAGAAAGATAACAACTGAAATGTTGCAAATTGCAGTGTTGAAAGAATACTAGTTACATTGAACAATAGATGAATGTACTACATTTAAGAAGAAAACACTACTAAGTGACGTAGTATTTTTCTTCTGCGTTGTTTCCTACCTATGTGAAAAGATTGAGCACTTGTCTGCTTGTTTTCTCGCTTTGCACAGGGTCATAAGTTTGAACTTTCGGAAAGGGTAAAAGAGGTAAATATTGCAATCGTAGATCACTGCTTTAAATTGTTCATAGCAATAGAAGAGTAGTATTTTTGCATCAGTTGATGTAATTGCTCATTATTACAATAAATGATATTGACATACACACATAAAGTGAGAAGAACTTTAATAAAGTGACCAAAGAAAGTCGTAGGAGTAAAAATGATCAAAATGTTATAACATATTTAAGTTTCATTGCCAAAAATCGCAACGGTTCCAAATCATTTTAACTTCAAAATTATCAATTTTACACCGAGACCCAATTAAGTATAGCTTCGCCAATTTTAGCGAAATTTTCAAATTTTTGTTAGCGAGATTTCGCTGACCATCATGGCAACACTCACATATTGCGCGCCAATAATTCGACTTGGGCAAAGCGAGGGGGCATTCTACGCAATGACTGCGCAGGTCAAGGCTGACACCTGTCCCGCTCGCGCGCTCGGCGCCACCTCGCGCCGTCCCTGTCGCGCGCTCGGTCCACGTGATGGAGCCAGTTTCCGAGTCAAACCGCCACAGTATGTCAGTGTGCTAGCGCGTCCATTCTGTTGGCCCGATAACTTATCGTACATCCTTATTTCAGCACAGATATCCTTAACACACAAACGAGCTTTTGGACCTCCTGATGATAAGCTGACAGTGGACATTTCACGACCAGAACATATGCATTACGTTGCCCTATTGAACCTAATTGGATCCGGACATGCTGCCCGAAATACGACAAACGACAGCATATGTTTTATGAGCAAGACGTACCTACTTTCCTAAACTCGCCAGGTCCACGGCTTTTTTATAGTATAAGCCATAAGGGGACGAACGAACAGTATAAGCCTTTTGACGACCTATTCTCATAAACATCCACTTAATTGTTATGCCCATTATAGGGAAGGAGAGAAAGAAAACGTCTTCCTCTTATTCCCGTTAAACGAGATAAGTCAAGCCAATATCAGATGAAGAGGTAAAGGAGGTCCCATGTCCAGCAGAGAACCTATTAAAACTGATGATTCTGAACATGGTAATAGGTCAGATCATAAAGAAAATAAAGAAATAAAACAAAATAGTTTATAAGAGAAGTAGGATTTACCCGCAGATTTGCTCGAGTCGATAAATTATTATATTTTAAATCCTATGTATCTTTCTAATACCTCTAAGAACATGTGTACAAAGTTTCTTGATGATCAAACAAACCAACAAACTTTAAAGTATAATATTAGTGGGGATATTACAGCTACAGCTTGCTACCCACATCACAATAAATCACACAAATCTGCATTGTGAGACAAAGACATTGATATATTATGTAACTGGCTGTGCCCCCCGGTTTCAGCCTCCTTTCCTTTTCAGGGAAACATATTTTTTAAGAAATATAATAAGAAATGCAAAGTTAATTTTATGTTATTCCAGATTTTAGTGGCATTCTGGCAAAATTCATCTAAATCCTTTCAAAAGTTGCGGGAAAGAATAACAGACAGACATACAATCTTTCGCTTATTGTATAATATTTGTAGGATATGCCATGCATGCTATAAGCAATTCGTCAAAGGAGAGATTCAAAATGCTCGTATGTTATAGATACTTCTTTCGGTTATTTTCTAATTTCTGAACATAGTTCATTACTCCCTTAGTAAGTATGGCCATGTTTTTAATTTAACCCTCTACCCTCTTGCGCCTAAAGCTTCTAACCTGTATTTGATTATATTATCATAATCCATAGTTGTTATCCGTGGGACTACTTTCATTAGGTAATGCCGATAATAAGCACTTAAGATAAATTCGCATCAATTTGGTTGCTAATAAAGGTAAGGGTTAGCTTTTGTTGTTCTTATTGTCTGCTTATATCCTACTTATAAAACAGTTTGTGCGTATGTATGTTTGTTACTGTTTTACGCCAAAACTAATGAATGGATTCGAATAAAATTTGGTACAGATGTTGATAACAATTTTGACTGACATAATAACATTTTCCGAAAAACGAATTCTCATTTCTCAGTATAGATTTTACATAGACGAAATCGCGTCAGTCGTCCAATTTTTCGCATTTTGAGCACTAAATCTCCACGAACAGTCCTAGGATTCTAGACATATCATTTCACACACACGTATACACAAAAAGACGTACAGACATCACTCCGAAGTTGATCCCAATAGATTCCTAGGCCTTCAAAACTCAGAGATCTAGTGACATCTTGAAGTATTCCAAAGGCTGAAAGATTTTTAGTAGTAGCTTAACGTCTTTTAGTATTTATTTTATAGTTTGTCTCCTACAAACGAACAGTTAGGCAACCTGATCAAAGTGAACACCCGTGTCCTCAAACATCCGCAGCACTAGTGATATGGAATATGCTTTGCCGTAAAGGTAACAATGCGAAACAGATACAACTTCAAAATTTCATTTTTTTAATTGAAAAACCGATGCAGCATCCGTACTGATGATGTTTTCTTCATTGCACACTTATCCGGCCATTACTAGGCAATAAAGATTCAATGTGGGCTTAATGGTATATTATTGTATTAGCCACAGCCACACTACACCCACAAGTACAAAGGAACGAACGTATAAAAACGAAGATGTGACGATCAACGCACAGATAAACTGAGTATTTTATGTAGTAGTTTTTAGAGGCAGTGCAAAGCAGAGTAAACCTGTGTAGGTAAGTTACCCGAGCGTGAAAAAAAGTTCACATCTTAGTGTTACTTTGTTACTATTATAGAGTCGAAAGGAAATTTACACTTAAATCTTAACTACCGCAAATATGCTTCCTGTTATTTGTAATTGACACCGAAAACTATCCTCTAACCGACACCGGAGAAAAGAAGTCATATTTAATTTGCCAGATAAGTTTAGTACCTAACTATAGTATAGTTTAATCGGGATTTTAATAGGAGCCAGTGACTGACTCTTAGGTATATCAATAATTAATCGCAGGAATAAATATAGTAATAAAACATATTACGATGGTATATAAGATTTTGTCTGTAGGTAGGAACAATATGTGTACAGTGTATTTCCATACACTACATACACATGAAACTTTTTGCATGATTATGCCGTAGGTAAGCCCCAGCTAAATGAGCTATATTCATACGAAAAACCGACTTTGTACCTCAGAAATTCATGCGGGTAAAACCGCGTGGCGCAACTAGTTATAAATATAACATAAAGAGCATTCTAGAATAGTCAGAAACGTTTAAGAAGTTTTGTTTAGATGAGGTATCGATTCGTATATTTGTTTGCTTCCACGAAATTCAGTCTTCGAAACTAAAGACAATTTAATATTGTACCGGAGGGTTTAGATTAAGAAAACCCATCCATCTCGACATTTGGGGCCCGCGAGGGTTCAAAAGTTGAAGGGTAAAAAAGGCCCTGCGGCTGGGGGAGATACGGAGGGACAAATAAGGGATGAAAACCTACGTATACATCAAATACAAGTCCCAAACTGCGCAGTTAGGGAATTCTGTATTGAAATCCGAATCAATAAGCGAATTTTGATTTGTAAGACTTCGGTTTCATCATGATCTACTTTCTGCACACTTGTCCTTTATTAATGACCTTATAAACTCTATGGGGTTTAAGATCAGTTTTTAGCCCATGGAGGTGGGAGGAGAAAGGAGGGCAGCGCATCAGTATAGCCTCTATGCGGATGTCTATGGGCGTCGGTAGTCACGTAAATGCCCCCGACTGCTCGTTTGCACCCCCTATACCGTAAAAAAAAAAACAAGCACCTACCAGGTACCTATTCTACTACAAACCTACCAAATGGTGTGATTTTAAAAACGTATGTCCAAATCGAACTTTTGACGACTGAGTTTGTTTGGTTATATTTCGATAATAATAATGTTAAAGAAAACTCTTCCTCGTGAAATACAATACGCAGAAAAAGCATGCGGCATTGCATGCCAATCGGGGCAGCGCCGGGATTCCTCTCGATCACAGTATGCCGTCTAAAGTTATGGGTAAGCTGTGCTGTGTAGCCGAGTGGCCCAATGTGTGGGGGTATATGGCAACGAATATCCATTACCGTGCGGATGTTAATGGGCGTCGGTGGCCAAATGGCTCAACTTGTATAAAAATGCATTAAGTCTGCTTCGAATACGGATGAATGTACAACGTCTATGCGCCTGTGGGCATCGGTAGTCACGAAAATGGCTCCAACTGCACGTTTGCGTCCCCGTATTATAAAAAACCGGCCAAGTGCGTGTCGGACTCGCGCACGAAGGGTTCCGGATAATGATCTACGAAAACGGGAGATTATCTTTTGTATGGGAGCAAAAAAATCACGTTTATTGTATGGGGGCCCCCTTAAATATTCATATTATTTAATTTATTTGTCGTTATAGCGGCAACAGAAATACACCATCTGTGAAAATTTCAACTGTCTAACTATCATAGTTCATGAGATACAGCCTGGTGACAGATGGACGGACGGACATCGGAGCCTTAGTAATAGGGTCCCGTTTTTACCCTTTGAGTACGGAACCCTAAAAAAGAAAAATATCTATGGGATATAATTCGATTCAACCGTACGACCTCGTCGCTCATATTATTTATTTTTATTGCGTCCACGGCGTTGTCAGTCAATTATAGCCATAAAGTGGCTGTGATGGCGTTCGGCTGACGGATTGATTTATTGGACCGACTTGGAGCGTTAAGCGAGTGGTTATTGGCGTTTACTCAAGAAAAGATATGAAGGTTTACTATTTTATGTGAAACAGTAACAGCACGCAGTTACTGCTTCTACCACGTAATGCTTTTTTCTTCAGAATTATGGTCGCACACTTATCAATTCGGAAAGGGATCGTAACCGTATCACCTCGAGCCGGTCAGTATTCTTTGTATGAAACTTCATAGTGCAACTCACACTAATGGGAAACGTAATCGTATCGTCTTCGCTTTTCTAGGCGAGGCGTTTACGATCCCTTTGCGAGTTGATAAGTGTGCTGCGACCATTATGATGTTTTTATGGAGTAAACTCTAGAAGCGTGTCATATCTGACACGCGCAGTATTTCAATTATTTTATAGGGTATTTAAGAATATAATATCATTCTTAAGTCTGTAAGTACGACTACCGCGATTAGTAAAAAATGTAAATTCAACAAAAACATGGTAAACGCTGATTCTGCTTGCGAAGAATCTAATTTAATACTTTTTCACCCTAAAATGCCACTAACGCAAAAGAAAGAATTAAATTTTCCACCGCACCCGAGGGCATGTCTTGACTCAAGACACGGTTGCGACGTTGTAGCAGTACATGTATGTAGGGAATGCAACACCGGGATACCGGGATCCCGAAATACCGGGATCCCGCATGCCATGTGCGGGATTAATCCCGTTCGTAAAATGAGCGGGATCCCGCGCGGGATTTGCGGGATTGCAGAGAAGCGAAAATCATGTATTACGTAGCGTACGGTTGCTTTCTGCTGCTGGTCATATAGTTTGTAAGGTCCGGAGCCGTTTAGCAGATGAAACAATCAACACCTTAACGTTTTTAAGAAGTTATTTTCAAAATAATGTTTAGTTTCTACTTTTGTCAATTTTAATTAAAAAATTTTTAGTTTTCTAACTTTCTCAATTTTATATAAGTAAGTTAGTTTATAATAAATGATTATATAATTAGATTTGTTTCATTACGTACCGTCAGAAGTTATAAATTATGCATGAAGTATTGTTCATGCGGGATCCCGCAAATACCGGGATCCCGCGGGATCGAAAATGTCCAGTCCCGCAAATACCGGTATTGAGAATTTACTGCGGGATTGCATTCCCTACATGTATGTGTACTCTAAGAGATATGATACTCTAAGAAATCCTAACTACCAAACCAATCCTACTAATATATATAAATGCGAAAGTTCGTATGTTTGATTGTTACTCCTTCACGCAAAAACTGCTGAACCGGTTTTCATGAAATTCGTCACACACATAGAGAATAACGGATTAACACAGGATAGTTTTATCCCGAAAAAATGTTCCTATGGGATGCCATGGGATGATTTTCTATTTTCCACGGAATCGAAATTTATGCGGGTGAAACCGCGGGGCGCAGCTAGTGCATAAATAAACACAAAAGCTTTGAAGAACGCAGTTGCTAATTTTTAAACTGTAATAACTTAAACGTTTATCCTATAACTTTATTTATAACAAAATGTAGATAATGTCAAATACATTCCCAAGGGGGTGATAAAGGAGGGAGAGGTCAAGAATCCTAAGCGGTGGTTTCTTCAAAGGCATATAATGTTATTATAAGTTGGGCCGTCCAATATGGAAGTTTAATATACTTTTACAACAGTTATGCTAAACTTGCTATGTCCCGTGGGTTCGACTGCGATTTGATTAATATTTTTATACCAAAGGAGAAAAAGGAACACTCACAGACATCCGCAACACCGTAGGTCTAACAGACGCGTTGCCGGCCTTTTTTCTTGAAGATTTTTTTTTTTATGGTATAGGGGGGCAAACGAGCAGTTGTAGCCATTTTCATGACTACCGACGCCCATAGACATCTGCATAGAGACTATACAGATGCGCTGCCCCCATTTCTCCTCCCACCTCCATGGGCCACCGGCTAATTACACACCGCACGAAACGCGACAGCACAGCTGTCACTTCACGCCGGTATCGTGTAAGCGAGAGGTTCCTCCCCGGTCGTGCCGGCCCAATTCGGCTGCATGCAAGCATGCAGCGTGGCCTACCTCTTACTACAGATAAAAAGGGTTTTAAAACAATCTTATGTATTTACCAGCTGGTGCCTGCGACTTCGTTCGCGTAGCGTAGTAATATTATAATCAAAGTGATTTGTTATTGTTTGCTTGCAGTGTACCGAAATTTCGATTTCCCGTAAGAATGAGCGATTTTACCGCAGTAAAAAGTGTTTTCTATGTTGACCAGGCTTAGTGTCTATAAACCACAAAAAGTTTCATTCGAATCCGTCGAATAGTTTCGAAGATAATCCCGGACAAACAGACAAAAAAAATTTAAAAAATTTAAAAATTGAAAAATGTTCTAATACTATTTAAACATCATCCTCAATTAGTTTTTCGTAAATATATTCAATGTACAGACACACGAATTTTACTGTTTTTTTATACATACGTATAGCTTAATAGCATTAGTCGATTTTGTCCTAGCAAGTTAAGATGATAGCTGTACACAAGTCACAAAAGTCGGTTATGCTCTCTTTTGAGAAGAGCTCTATTTTTTGATAAATAGTGTAAGGGGCAGACGACCAGTCGAAACCATTCTCATTTCCCATTTCATCTACCGACGTCCATAGACATCCGCATTTACCGATGCGTTGCCCTCCTTCCTCTTCCCACGTTCGGATGAAATAAATGGTCGTTCTCGGTTTTTCCACTCAATTATGACCATCATAGTACAAACGGACTTGGCGATTTTAAGTGTGTTGGCCAAAAAAGGAAAATCTTCAGCGATTATCAATTTACCTATATAATTGTGAGGGCCAGGTGGCCGTGTAGGGGGGAGGA
>LUGF01037862.1:299721-318896 GCA_001625245.1 Calycopis cecrops
CGGTGTTTTTCTACTCCAACGCCATCTAGATTTGCGAAATAGAAATACTACTGTATGTATGTAATACTAGATTCAGAATCGGAAGATGACCTTCCTTTATCTTTTTTTTTTTTTATGGTATAGGGGGGCAAACGAGCAGTTGTAGCCATTTTCATGACTACCGACGCCCAAAGACATCGGCATATAGACTATACAGATGCGCTGCCCCTCTTTCTCCTACGCGACAGCACAGCTGTCACTTCACGCCGGTCTCGTGTAAGCGAGAGGTACCTCCCCGGTCGTGCCGGCCCAATTCGGCTGCATGCAAGCATGCAGCGTGGCAATACCTCTTACTGAATCTTCCCTATTATTCTATTACCTATTTCCCTATTATTTATCTTCCCTGCGGTCAAATCAAACACAATTATGAATATGGAATTATTTTTATTTATTTTATTTGATAATTAACATTTTATTACGAATGACGGATTAATAACTATTAATAGTTATTAATCCGTCATTCGTAACAAAATGTAAAAAAAAGACTGATTTGATTATATTCTAGAGTTGTAATTTGTATTTTTTTTTGTTTTTATACCTAGTGTAGTAAGTGATTATTGACTGATTAGAATTAGAATTATTTATAAAAAGGTTTTATGTTTATAAGTTGATTATTTGATAAATATTTTATTTTCATTTCTTTTATTTTATAATTAACATTTTATTACATATGACTGATTAATAACTAAAAGACTGATTAGATTATATTCTAGAGTTATAATTTGTATTTTTTTTTGTTTTGTTATCTAGTGTAGTAAGTGATTATTGGCTTATTTATAAAAAAGAATATTTTTTAAGTTGATTATTTGATAACTAAGATTTTGTTTTTAGTTGGTTTTGCTAGAGATTAGAAGATTTATGTGAAACCAAATTTCATTTGTCTGATTGCTTATATAAATAAACCATTAAAAACATTTGTTTTTTTTTAAATAATTTTTTTTATTTATTTATTAGTACAACCACATCATAATGTATTATACATACAGTTTTTTTATACATTAAAAAGGTAATTTATCTGATACTTATGACAGTAACGGTGTACATAACATTTTTTAAACTGCATCAGTTCTAATTTATATTTATATAATTTTAGTAATTACTCTATTTTTTGTTAAGAACATATTTTTTAAGTTTACGTTTAAAACTGGCAAATGATTCGTGAAATATGTCAATATCTGGTTCATGAGCTTGTATAGAATTGTACCAACTTAGAGCCCTACAAAGAGGTGATTGTTGACCTAAATTAGATTTGGAAAATGGTATGTAAAATGTTTTTTTAATTCTATGTCTTGGGTTAGAAAAGGGGATAACTAAAGATACTTCCTGTAATAGGTGACTACACTGAATTTTATTATTAATTAATTTGTGGAAAAAATATAAATCATGTAAGCGTCTACGGTCACGAAGAGAGGTCATTTTAAATTTAGACAAACGTTGTTCGTATGGGTTCCTGTGTGAGAAACTTTTACAAGAAAACGCTAAATGTCTTGTAAACTTCCGCTGAATATTCTCAATGCGTTGTGAATGAACGGCATAGTTTGGAGACCATGCAACACTTGCATACTCGAGATTGCTACGTACAAGAGCGTTATACAAGAGTATTTTAGTGCTGTGATTATGAAAACCAGCTGCATTTCTTCTCAGAAAGCCCAGCATTTGGGAAGCTTTAGATATCGCATTGTCCATATGTGGTATAAATGTGAGCTTTCTGTCAATAATAACGCCCAAGTCTCTAATTTCATCGACTTCTGTTAACAATGTTCCAGCAATCTCGTAACTTGTTACAAGCGGTTTCTTTTTTCTGGAATACTTAATATGGACTTATATGTATATATGTTAATAATAAATGTACATAAATTATACTACAAAACTACAACATGACTTTCATGATCTAAGCTTACATACAAAATGGATATATATCCAACTTGATATATATCGGATATATATCGTAAATATCCGATATTTTGATATTTATAATAAATATCGGATATTTTCGAACCCTGACTATAACACTGTACCACTGCTGTAGCAATATAACATTGCCCACAAAACCACGGTCACTGTCAAAGACTGAACACGCTGTATCATGGAATTAATAACAAACTTCAAATAACCTCATATTTGTTTCTCTGGAAATTATTATTTGCCATTGTTTAATTAGGACGGAAATAATTACAAAATTTCCTCTCGCTATAAATTATGAGGTAAAGGCACAAAGTTACAAAAAATTCCTCCTGCATTGCAAATATTCTGGTCGTGTCATTTCGCTAGTCTCTACAAAGTCGCCCGTAGTCAAAACAGGGAGCCAACTCAAATTCCGTCACACGGTACCTAATATAACCCACGAAACACGCCGCGAAACCCTAAACCTGACCTTAAACAAAGGGATCAGCGCTATCATTGCTCCACGTCATAACACTAATAACAATTACACGGCGTTACCTCAAAACGGGCGTTTTAATAATTAATAAGCAAGTTGCGTCAATTGGATCACATCACAACCAAATTGAACCTTACGAAGTACACCTACGGTCCATTTTACATCGCAGCAAGCAGATGATACACTCGGTACTCTCGTCAGGTCGTAGTGTATTGACAGGAGACACGCGCCACCGGGTAAGTGAACAATTACCGCGTATTTACGTAGCGACGCTGTAGCAAAAACTTACATGCATGTATCACTTTTTGTTCTTACATTGTACGGCGTGTTAATTCGCTTGTAATTTTTTTGTAGTATAATAGAGCGAACGTCGCCGGGGCCGCCATTAATCTGCATAGAGTTTTTAAAAACGTGGTGCCCTCCCTGTGCCTTCAACGCCACCGGAAACTCAAAAAAACACTAAATGCAACAGCATTATACTTTGAGGCGGTGTTTGAGCTGTACATTCCCGATCTCTTTAGTAAAATTTTTGTTGACGTTTTATAGACTTCCTATGTCTTAAATATCAGAGAATTTATCTGCTCACCCAATACCTCCATTGAACCATCTACACTCGAAGAATATTTAGGTGATAAGAATGACCCCGGTTGAGGCCTTTTATTTTAGGGACGCAGGGTAATGCCTTTATGCACTCTGCCCAGGAACCTGGGTGGCTCCCGTGTACAGTGTCAGGCTCGACGTTTGAGTGCCCCTACCGACTAAACCCCCAGCGAGTGCCTTCAGCCGCTTTTGAATGGAGGGTCCCGGATCTGCAGACTACAGGACCCTCCCTGGTGGAGGCCTGGTTTGGAGTGAGCTGAGACTATTTGACTGCAATATATGCATCAAACATTGAAACATTTTTCTATTCAGACCAGTAGTTCAAGAGATTAGCGCGTTCAACTAAACAAACTTTTCAACTATAAAGTTAATCTTAAGTTAATCTTACTAGCTGGCCGACACATTTGTGAATCAAAACCGTTTTCAAACCCCTTTTTTTTAAAAAAAAAATTTAGGAGGAGTTCAGTAACATACACACGCCCACAAGAAATATGTATATAAAATTCTCATGACACAATGCTAGTTAGTATTTCTAATGTCGATATTTCCACGGGATCGAAACTTACGCGAGTAAAACCGCGAAGCGCAGCTAGTAATACTATAGATTAGTATCACGAAGCATCATTCAATCTTTCATAAAAATGTAGAATAGCTGTCTGTACCAGATACATATAAAAACCTTAATTAAATTTTGTTTGAAAACCAAAATGTACCTACGGTACTGATAAATTAATTATTAATATCGGGACCAAGTTTAAAATATGGGAGCGTCACTTGTGCGTGCTGGGTTTCGGAGAGCGGTGAACAAAATTATCTATACTAATTTCTCAGAACTCTGAAAAAGAGGTAAAGTTTCGAACTTTCTCTCTTTGTAAAAAAAAAATCATAGAAATAAGTATTTCTGAAGATTACCCTTCGGCAATATTGACCCGATCATAAAATTACTCACCAATAGGAAGCTACACTATTCATGAGTAACATAGGCTGTTTAATTACTAGCTGTTTTAATATTTAGCAGGAATTAACGAAACCGAAAAACTTAACTAAACGGGTCGGATAAAATACTGAATATGTGCATAACTCAAAAATTGAAATTACGATGTCAAGCTTTTCGATCTAGAAAGGAATGGCCGCAATTCGTCATATTTAAATATAATCATTGCCTTTATAAAATAGACTTTACGTTTAATAATTTTGATCACTTTCCACTAACACTGGTCACCAATGTTACATGTCACAAGCCAGGTCACCCTGCCCTTCTATCGCAAATTGTCCCCAAAGTCAGAATCGGGCGAATTTCCGCGGTTCCTCCGGCTATAACAGTTATTAGCTATTATAACTGTTAACTTAACCACCGAAAAAGCTCCTACCAAATGGAGAATGAATCGGCGCGCTTTCCAACCCCAAAACCTAATCTCAACAAGCCCTTATAGCTATACAAAGTTGTATTTTTCTCTTTTCCACTTCCAAAACACAGTTATGGTGTAGAACTTGAACCTTCAGTTGCAGCTCTGAGAAAAAAAGCCACGGCGTAACCTCACCGTGGTAATAACCCATAAAAACTCAAATTCAAATCATAATTGATTCCGCTCCGCGCAAATAGCTCCATAACGTATTTTTTTTGCCCGCGCCTGTCAGAATACCTGAATCGTATTCAAGCATAAAATGCTAGGCAAAAACTAGACAGGGCTTAGTGTTATAACGACTGGCCTTTTTTATGTGAGAGACAGTTGGATTATTGTACGTACGGGTTAGGACATACTTTACAGCAAACGAGCAGTTGGGCCGGTTGTGATCAACACCCACAGACATCCTCAACAAAAAATCGTCTAACGGATGTGTTGCCTTTCTCGAATAAGCTCTTTTCTGGAAGATTCCTAGGTCGTATTGGTATTGGCGTCGGTTGTCATGAAAATGGCTCCGACTGCTCGTTTGTCATCTTTTTTTTTTTATTGTATACGGGGGCAAACGAGCAGTCGGAACCATTTTCATGACTACCGACTCCCACAGACATCCGCATAGAGGCAATACAGATCCGTTGCCCTCCTTTCTCCTCCCACCTCCATGGGCCACCGGCTACTTACACATTGCACGAAACGCGACAGAACAGCTATAACATCTCCATTCTTCACGCCGGTCCCGTGTAAGCGAGAGGTACCTCCCCGGTGTCGGCCCAATTCAGCTGCATGCAAGCATGCAATGTGGCACTACCTCTTGCTTGCATCTTATACTATTTTAAGCCATACCAGCTCAATTCGATCGCAACGGAGCAATACCAACTTAATACAAAACTCAACACGACATTGAATATCGGTTTCACTTCACATATTCGCGTATTGTAAGTAACACATGACCCATTTCCTCCGTCGTGCGCGTTCATTAAACATGCAAAAGCCGCGTGAGCCGTACAGCATTCATCATATTATGTGTCGTCGGAGGAAAACGCGTGTCTTGAATTTTAACGTACAAGGAACTTGGCGCTTTTTTCACTGCGTATTTTGGTACAGTCACCAAAAAAATGTACATTTCTAATGGAATTTTTATTTAAAAACTCGTGGACGAAGCACCTCGCTAGTTTATAGTAGTATAGATAGTAGTAATATTTAGCACCATACTGCGTTCTCTGTAGCTGATAGACGCAGCACTCTACCACAGCAGCCGAAAGTTCTCGCAGTGATTTTTAGTCAGTAGGGGCACGCTTCCCGTGCCGAGACCGACACACCCTTCCGGTTCACCCAGGGCCGGTTGGACGGTGCATAAAAGCCTTTAAAAGCGACAAAAAAAGCTATACTGCTGCGAATATAGACTTGTCTTACGGGTACTAGGTAACGGTAATATGTTTAATATTTGCCTATATTGTCAAAACATACAGTTAATTTTAGCCTACAGTATTGACTGTAGGTATTTAAAATAGATTTTTGTATAAATTGTGTATTCTATGATACATAGATATCTATTATATGTATACATATTTACGTGTCAGCGTTTAACATCGCCTTCGACAATCCGTCGTTTTTATTCTGATGTCTCCATGACATGTATGCGAGTGAAGACGCGGGACGCAGCTAGTAAATATCATAAAATTCTATATATTTAGCGTTTTTTGTTGCGGACTGTATCTGGGTGTATTGCAGGGGTACTTACGACCCACAAAACGCTCGCTAGAAGAACAATTTCGCTCTCAAACTCTCGCCATAACATTTAATTTCATTCGCATACACTTTGTACAACGAGTATTATTTTATGGACCGTTTTATGAAATAGTAGTGTATAGGGCCAAGTTTTAAAACTGGGGGGTTCCGTAGCTTAAGATAAAAAAACGGATACTTTCTTCTCGTATCTTCAGTTATTAAGTACAGAACACACACACTTGGCCAGTCCTTTTTTATTTTTTTAACAAGATTCTGTTCGCAACTTCTTACTAGTCGATTGTGTAATGACTGCCTCACGGTATAGGGGTAAGAATTCAGCCGATCACGAGTCCCCGAGTTCGTGTGTCGGATCAGCCCAAAAATTTCAATTTTGTATCATACGTAGTACGTTATAAAAGACTAATTATATTTTATAGATAGCAATTTTGTCACAAGATATTCTATTTTTTTTTTGGGGAATTTTTAATTGCACCTCTATTTAAAATTGAAGCAAACAACAATTATCCACTAATAATGTACCAGCATATCAAATAAATGACTGTTTATCAAGTTAAATAATTGTATAACTAAATGTGTAGTATAATAAAATGTCTAAAATATATCAGAGTTAGCGACTTTATTTATCTAATTTTACTACGAAAATTTTGTTAAAACCACAGATATAAGCATTCTAAAACAAAATTACTCGTCGTATAACAAAAATACTGATTTGCACACTAAAGTATCCAATACTATCACAGAATTTCCAAGCCCCAGTCCAAGTCCAAATTTATAATCGGATCGACCACTTGTAATAGTTAATCATAGTAGGTCATAAGACCCAAATTAACCCCGATAGGTTCGATGTTGTTAGGTTGTTAGGATATTTTTTTTTATTTGCACTCGGAACACTTGGTCCAATTTCATAATCGGATCGACAACTTGTAAGAGTTAATCATAGTGGGTCATAAGACCCAAATTTACCCCGATAGGTTCGAAGTGGTTAGGTTGTTAGGATATTTTTTTATTTGCACTCGGAACACTTGGTCCAATTTCATAATCGGATCGACAACTTATAATAGTTAATCATAGTGGGTCATAAGACCCAAATTTACCCCGATAGGTTCGAAGTTGTTAGGATATTTTTTTTATTTGCACTCGGAACACTTGGTCCAATTTTATACTTGGATCGACCACTTGTTAATCATAGGTAAGAAGATCCAAATTTAAAACATGACTGATTTACCGGTGTTTTATGTAGAATAATTCATGTTCTTTACAATTTAATAGGTGACGTATTCCAACAAAACAGATTAATTGTTTCGTTGCACTATAAGGATAATTAGATTTACTATAAGTTAACAGGTAGTAATTTAGTAAAATAGATTAGCTTGAAACATCAAACAGTGTAGTATTTTTGATTTATTTGATGCGCAAATTTAGTGTGCAATTCAGTATTTTTGTTAGCAATTTTGAATACTTTGATAGAAAAATGTGGATTCACAGTTGTAAGATTAAATACTACCCTTTTTTTTTTAGTGTAAGTGAGCAAACGAGCGTACGGGGACATATTCATGACGTCCATAGACATCCACATATAGAAGCCTCGCCGTCCTTCCTCTTGCCCCCTCGCGCCAACATATTCCTTCAAAAACGCCTGGTTACTTTGCGTTTTTTTGTTTAAACTAACCAACACAACAGTGAACAACTAAACCCAAAATTAAGGTCGGAAACAAGTAATCTCCCATCAAGGGAACAAAAGGAAAAGAGCTAGCGTTTAGAATTAATACGAACTACCCCGTACATCAATTGGCACGGCCACCCCTCGTGGGGATGCGGGGTTACGCAATATGCGCAACTTGTTTCCGCATCGTCATCCCACGCTTGTTAGTTACGTAATCTGACGTGACAGGACTTTTGTCTTCACTGTTACACATATTACTGGGGGTAGTTTTGAAGTAAAAGTTCTATGCGCGCGCTTGTCTTGGAGAATAAGCTGGCGAGAGCGTTACAAAAATCACACATCAGGCGAGGTCAATGGAAGTCAAAATTCGAATTCGATCCAATTGAAACCCTTTTGTATTTAAAAAGTAAATATCCTTTGACATGTTATGTCATTATTACTACGGTAATGAAAATCTATAATTAAGTCTTACTTCAGTTGTGTGGTCTAAAGCACACACTTTTTTGTATTGTAGGACAAACGACCAGATGATAGATAGTACAGTTCACGTAGTATACAGTACAGATAACTTTACCCGGCATGGTGTAATCGAGAGGTCCCAGGTTGTGCTCATCTCGATACAATGCAGCATGGCACTACCTCTTACTATTGTTCCAAGCGTTACGTAATAGACGTGACAGGACTGTCTTCACTGTTACGAATATTACATCCAAATAAGTGATAAGACCTACAAAAACTTCCTTCTCACTACGTTGCAGTTTGCACCCTAATGTCTGCAATGCAATAATGATATATCCTACTAAGATTATAAATGCGAAAGTTTGTATGTTTGTTTGTTTGTTTATTACTCCTTCGCGCAAAAACTGCTGAACAGATTTTCATGAAACATACATAGACTGTAACTTGGATTAACATATTATATGATAGATTTTATCCCGAAAAAATGTTTCTATGGCATGCCATGTAATGATTTTCTATTTTCCACGGGACGGGAAACTGCGAGGCGCAGCTACTTTTAAATAAATCTTACTTTTATAATCTTCATCCAGTTGTACATCTCATCCAGATAGGTACTATCACATCTTCATCACTTCTGAAATAAAGAGTTAAGACACCGTCTCCGCACCGAGATGCGCCCAAGCAGTGCATTTCTGAACCTGATCAATTGATCATACCCTAACCACTGGTCAACTTACATCAATATTTTTTAAAGATGAAACATTGCTTAGCCATTAATATAATTGTACCCTTTAAAGGGCGTAGTAAGTTATTACAACTATTAATCAGTAGCAGATGATGTGCGGTGTAAAAAACCAGCCAAGTTCAAATTAAATGGCCGAAGGAATGACAAGAAAATTGAGATATGTTTTAAAAGGTCATATTTATTTCATCGCTCTTTCTTATGGAACACAGTATGAATTGGCATCATAACTTATAAATTTCTTAATGTCTTGTGATAGTTGCCTGGACATTAAAAATGTACAAAAAATTACAATTTTACGTGAAAAATTGCTATGCCATGAAAATCATAATATTAAAAATAACGTTTATTTTCAAAGAACATCACCACCGTTGGTCCGTTGGACCAAAACGTAGTCAGGCAGATGATCTGATGAGTCTAAAGTTTTTGTATGCCTCAATGCACTTAGTTTAAGAGTCCATTTGAACCAATTATTTCTGCATTAAATAGATAACACGATAATTTTCCCATCTGAAAATTAAAGAATAATCTACCGCGCTAAAGCCGACATTAGCATAAAAGAAAAAGGTGTATAAAAAACAAATCGAAAAATAATAGTAGTATCGTTACAACGATTAAAGATAGCAGACAGAATATATTAAGTGCGGAATTCTCGATTCGCTGGCGGGTGGCAGGTGGCTCGGCAGCTGCCGTGCCTCCTCAACGGCAATTACCACTGTTTCATTGTTCATTAGTTCCGTTGGTGGACGCCATTTATTAGTTTAGAGTCCACCATCGCTCGTGGGAAATCGATTTTTTGTTGGCGACAAAATGAATCAAAATCTGCGGTACTAACGGACATTGTCAATGTTTAGGAATAGATCCAACGGAAGTATCATAATCAAAAGCGACATCAGTTTTAGCGAGTGTCATGGATTGCAGCAGAATTGGCGAGAGGTACCTCTCAGATGACTGGTAAATGGTAGCGGAACAGGTCTGCAATAAGCTTACCTTAGATATCAGCCCAATTAGACTGATCTGAAGACATCTAAAATCGAATCGAAATGTTACACGTTCCTAAATACATAGTCGCATGTTATATTGCACACTACACTACACAGACACAAGTCCACCCTCCATTCCCTCATTCTCCTACTCGAATGTGACAGCAGTCCGATTTGACCACCTCTCCGTGGTCAAATCAGGTGCAGTGCAAAACCCGACCGAAAGACCTCCGAGGCACAGGAGGCACACGGCCAATCTCGCGACTTCGGCCTGATATTACAAATTGAAAAATAACAAATTTTTCAGACCAGGGATTCGAACCCGGAACCTCATGTCTGTGGTTGAACATGCTTATCACTAGACTCGTTTCATGTGCGATACTTCACACCTCCCCTAGCGCAGTCGGTAAAGGCTACAATAATTAGTTGATAGTAATTTAATGGAGATTAGGCGCGGTTTAAAAACATTTAGCATGGAGAATTGATGATGACTAGCAACGGGATCATAATTACAACATAATGATAAGAAGTAATTTAAACTTGCCTTTAGGGAAAACGCATTGATGTGCTAAATAATGCACTATTTAGTGGCAAAATTATGCCATGCTATATGACTAGGGGCAGAATTCGTCATTAGGCCAATGACGAATTCTAAATAATGCACTATGGGCAAATTTTCCTGTTATTTTAGTATTTACTATAATAACTAGAGGGGAGAGAATTTGTCATTATTGACCTATAATTTTTTATTTTTATGTTGTTATATTACTTGTATAAATACTTGGGTGATATTAGCGTCAAAAATTGTGAATGGATAGACACTCAAAAATACTCCGTCTCGCTGCTGCCAACCCAAATTCTGAATAGCAAGATGAATTTGACTATGCTAAGATAATTAAATAAGCTACATGTCTAGATTTGAACTAACCTAAACTTCTGCAATAAGATATAGAAAGAACTTGCGAATCACATTAGAACACATCTGTGAAACTCTTTTTATAGAGAGTGTTTTAGTCTATTTAGGTACCAAATAAGGACCTAAAAAACTAACAACAACCCGTTTTCATCATGTTTAATTTGATAATAATTGAGAGAATATTTCAATGATACCAAACCCTACGGGAAATCAGAAAAGTAAGTTTCGTCTCAACATTTAGGAGTGAGACAAAGATTTGTCTTACTCGTTGTACAAATGGCTCACTAATATTGGCTGGCTTGGCTTTACTAATATTTTTATTTATTACCTAGTTATTATTACGCATACCTAAAGTAAAAGTATATTACATACTGAAGAAATTGAAAAATTGTCATCCTAATAATTTGATACATCCACTTTTTAAAGATTAAGAGCGACTAAAACCAATCAAAGCCAACCAAACTTAAATAATAGCCCAAGCTTTATCTTATAAGTATTTTACTACACAAATGAAAACTTTCAAAGAGCGCGATTATTCTTTCCGAAAACCTTAAGCATACAACAAGCAGTAACCTTAAATAGCTACCACCGACAGCGGACATTCGTATGATTTTTAGGCAGATTCGTAGCCTTCCATCCCTACTCCCCTCAATGAGCCACCGGCTACTCACTAACCGCACGAAGCGCGACACCATAGCAGTAATTTTACGGCGGTATTACATGAGCCAGAGGTACCTCCCAGTGGTTAGTTCTGCACTGCAGCAGGCACACTAATTAAACCTACCAGTTACGTTAGTCACACATATTGAGCACCGCTTGCATCAAGTTATAACTAAGTGGCCTGCGCTAAATTTAAGAGTTCGCATAATCAAACATCTAAGCCGTAGGAATCCGTTAGCCGCGTGCCGACGCGACTGTCGGCCGACATTCCTACGGCGAGCTCCCACGAGTGTGCCCCCGCCCCTCCCCGGCGCCCTCCGGAAATACCTGCGCGGGCGCATGCAAAGCCTAGCCAGGGTGAACGCTCTCCGGTTTAGGGGTCGGAAATTCTTAAGTCAATACCCACAATTTACGCGCATCTTTAGGCATTTGTTTTGTGAGTTTTTAATTAAATAACGACATAATGTGACATTTTGAAAACTAAAACGACTTATTTCGAATTTTATTAGACATTTATTTTGGGAGTTTTTTTTATTGAATAACGACTTATTTAAATGTCCTAGGCACGTGTTTAAAAACTAAAGCGACATATTATTGCTAATTTTATATAGTGTCTTAAAATATTATTTTCAGTCCTTAATGTATTAAATTGAGGCGTTTATGAGAAAATATCTCGAGTATATTTAAATAAATTATTACAAACGCTACTTTGAGAATGAGTGAAAGTTGCGAAGGAATTTATCTGAGGAATGTAAATGGAAGAGCCGGAAGAGGCCGGCGAGGAGAGCCTTTGTGAACATGAATGATATCTTCTAAAGGTCAAAGTCCCACCCTCGATCGAACGGAGAATGAGTCAGGGTAAATTCGCTATGGTCGTATCCTTGGCATGAAGATTATTGTTGTTGATAAAAATGTAATGTAATAAGATAAGTAGAAATCGAAAAGTTAGGATTAATGAAAAATTTAGTCTTTTACTTTTACATAAGATTGTGTTAGTGTTTAATATTTTATATTCGGATTTTATTCGAAGTCAAAAATAGCAAAAAGAGAGTATACTTGGCCAAAATTTGTTGGTATGTCTGATTTTACAAAATAAGATGTAACTATAATATGGACTTGACGAATTTGCCTTGATTAAACCTCTTCTGAACATAAAATATTAAAAAAGAAACAATAACCAGGCCAGAATTGAACCTGATTATTGTTAATATTTAGATCAGAGAAGATTGTGAGCTAGCTACCTCAGTTGGAGATTGGTGAATTATGATAGTTAGTATTATGTGTAAATATTTATTCAATTTATATCCTTAAACAGCTATTTGTGTATAGCCTGGAGCTACGAAAGCCGTCCATGACACCAATCCCTGAAAATTACACACCATTTTGTTTTTTTTTACCTCTAATATTCGCAGAAAACAGGAATACATTAAAATCAGTTGTTTGTAAATAACATTGTTTTCGTAAACAATTCTTTCTCCTTATAAATATTAATAAATTGTTCGGATAAATAGTGAATTCGTCCGTTGTTTTGACTGAATAAGGAAATAGAGACAGTGGAACCTGCGAAATCATACACACTTGCTTAAGGATACAATATACAACTATTGTATCCTTAAGCAAGTGTGTGTAATCACAGTAATATTATTATTGGGAATGAAACTACGCGAAGCTAGTACACAATTATGTGATAAATGATAGTATTATTCTATCCATAGGTGTCTAGGCTAGTGATTTATGATTAAATTTCATTCTATTTACTCTAGGATATACTATACGATAAAAAACAGTATGGTTTAAACCAGTGGTTCTTAACCATTTAGTCCTGAGTGACCATTTGGCAAAATTTTCGTTATGCCGCGGACCACCCAGTTGATTTATTGATCTGGAGGTAATAATGTTGAAGACATGACTCGCTCGGGTAAAGTTGTGTCGACTCTTGTCACTTATTTATTGGCACGGTTCGCGGACCACTTGAGAAGCTCCAGAGAACACTAATGTTCCGCGGACCACCGGTCAAGAACCACTGGTTTGTGAAGCTCCCAATGTGAACGCCCTCCAGAAAGTCCTTGTCGATAAAAAAAATGGATGGCTTTTTATCAAAGCATACAAATTAGACCTATTATTCATAATCAGCGATTCAGCGCTACCTGGAAAGTAACGAAGATCATCCACATGCCTCTTCCCTTTATATATTCACTAAGAACTCGCTTTATGATAAACCTATCCAAACATGCTGAATTAAGGGCAACGCAGCAATCGGTAACTTTATTATAAGCACGCTCACCTGTTCAAAGAACACACGGATCAATAACAGAACATGTAGAATTCTACGCGCCAATAGAATATATTAAAAACACGCCATAGCCTGCCAGTTTCAGAATAATCGATATTTAATGAATAACGGCCGTTTATAGATAATCCATAGATAGATTTGGCTACCGGAGACAGAATTGGCCATATATCATATAGAAATATGTTCATTTGTTGGTAGTAGCACGATGTGTTGTCGTTTTTCGTGCGGTGTGTAAGTAGCCGGTGGCCCGTGGAGGGGGGAGGTGGGATGAGGGCAACGCGTAACCTACTAACCTACTAACCTACTCGATAGTCATGAAAATGGCTGCGACTGATCGATTGCCCTTTTATAGGTACATACTATAAAGAAAGTACTAATAACTCTAATAGCTAAATCCATCTAGATACAATATTGAGAATAACTCCATCACTATTTACTATCGACTTGGGAAATATGTACAGTTGTAAAAGTACTCTAACCATCAAAATCAATTTCAATGGAATTCTTGCTAAATCAGGTTAAACAAATGAATAATTCTCCTTATTAGTAATTATAGTAGTCATAGTTGTAGGTAATACTATAAATAACATCTAACCTAAGAAATATTCCATCCATAAATGCTAAAATGAATATACCACGATTAGAATTATTAAAAGTAAGGTTTTATGAATGAAGTGCGCGCCGTATTAGAGTGCCTCCGTAGGGTTGGTGAACTTTTGACGTGCCGCCATGTTGGATCGTGGCCGAGCGCGGGAAAACCGAGAGCACTTATTCTGATTGCTTCCACGGCGTTTTTTTATAACGATGCGGTTTTAGTAAATTCGTTGCTTATTAGAATTCAACCGGCATGCATGTGGATTGTGGAAGCTTTAATACTCCGCTCCCTGATTCAAACGTAATTGTCATTAAAGTAGATATAGTGCAGCGAGTGATTTATGCAGTAGCTTCAAAGCAAGCGCTTTTTCCTTGTATTTTTTAAAACGTATAATGTTTTATGCCGTTACTTTGACCGGCAGGTAAGAGTCGTTTAAGAGTGGATAATGGATAGATCTCAAAATTTCAAATGCATTAAATAGTAAGTACTAGTTTTATCATTCTTTCGTTTGACTTTCTTCTTTTCCTCATATCTCGACATGCTTAAATCGCGAATAGTATGCTTTTTTTAAATACTATAGTCTATAATATACCAGAAACAGTACAGGCAGTTCTCTAAAACAGCACATACAGTTTAATATCGTGGTTAAGTTAGTTAGTTTAATGAATACCTAATTCGTATTTTAAATTCCGACATTCAAAGCAGATCACGTAATTTCAGAGTAACGCTATAAGCATACTTCTAATGGAACGAAATAATATTACCTTAGATACAGAATTATATAAAAATTATTTTTTATATAATTCTTAGAAATGTTGCGTAGGTAATTAATTGTGGCAATAAACGTAAAAAAACAGATACCAAAAAACTGAAAAAATATTTTTTCTACATTAATTATGATTACGTTTCTTTCCTAAATATATACAAGCTATGCCTCGTGGCTTCATGTAACTATACATAAAGTCGTTTCAATAGGAACCATTCATTTTCAGTTGAATTTTTTATAGTATAAAGGGGAAAACGAATAGTCGGAGCCATTTTCATAATTACCGACGCCCATAGACTTCCGCATGGACTACGTTCTATAGACGAAAATATAACAAACTTTAATACGAACTTTCGCATTTTATATTAAGTACAAGTATAGTAAAATGAACAGACAAACTAGTTATAGTTTTATTGTAGATAAAAGATAAACGGTTGTATATTTATCCATAATCTTTATGTCCAGTAATAAAGCGATTTTACGACTTCCAACTTGGCTACATGTTTGACGCTAGATTTGCGACCTTAGGGCCAACTTGAGCTAGGCCAGAATAAGCCTAAGACATCGAGTCATAAACTTCTTTTTCCTGTAACGAAGGCCAAAGGCGAGGATCGCGACATCAACAATATGAGAAGTATAAAATCATGAGACAGTAACGTTCCGCGTTCGTAACTATTTAAAGCGCTTACTTCGCTTTTGTATCTTTCGTAATTTCTTTAGAATCATGTTCGTTATTAAGGAGTAAACCCCAGTTGCGTGTCGAAGCTGACACACAGTTTTTCCTCTTGATATTCATAAACCACTCATCCATCTCTCAACATCATAGGCGGCCGGGGTTCAAGGATGGGCACCTGACCCCATGAGGCTACCAAGCCGTCGGGGTCGCTCTAATAGCCGGAGCGACCCCTTTCGTGATGAAGACCGGTCCTTCAAAGGGAACCGGCCAGTCGCTGGGGTATCCTGTTGCTGATAGATCCAGGATACCCCTCGCCACAGCGGCCGAGGGCTTTCGCAGGTTTTTTAGTCGGTAGGGGCAGCACGCTTCTTGTGCCGAGTCCGACACACCCTTCCGGCTCACCCAGGGCTGGTTGTAAGGTGCATACATGCATTTTATCTGCGTCAAAAAAAAAAAATCTCTCAACACCAATGAAATGTTTAATCAAAATTTCATTGATCTCATCTGATCTCCTTTTAATTTTGTTAGTAACTACAAGATCTGAACGTAATAGTAGACTTAAAGAAGAATAAGAGATTTTCAGTTAATCAGAAGATTAGTCAAGATATGATTTAGAAGAAAATTTCGATAAATACTATTCGAATCTAATTACTGGCAAAAAAATATAATAATGTTTTTAAGTATACAAGGGCTCCAAGAAGCAGCAAAATTTAACGTCAAAAATAAAAATAAACAAAGAAAATAATTGGCGAAAATTTTGTTAACCTAATTTGTTCAAAAATTAACTATAAGTACAATTATAATGCGCATCAAGTTTTTTAATGTTATAAACACACTGTAATACGATGCTTTATTTTTTTAATTTTTACTTCAACATTTGCAAAATTATGGTATACGTATATTATACTAGGAATATAGCTCGGAAGTTGTTCGTTTCAGCGTTATACAGGGTTATTTTTTGGTCACCGGCCAAATTTTCAGGTTTGGTTCAGAATCAATAATACATTCGATTTATGAAATAAAAAATACTAAAAAAATAATTATATGCAATTACTTTGTCCTATGTTGTAAAACGTATTTCTTGGTCACCACGTGCACCACGCTCGCTCGCGACTCGCGGTAGCCCGAGGTCACTGACCTTGAAGTCGATACATTTCGTGTCGTAACAACAATTCGATGTATTTTTAAGGATCATTTGAAATCGATTTTTATTTAGTAAAATATTACAATTAGACGATAAAATTTAAAACACACTCTTGGAATGATGTCTACTCCCTTATTTTAAAATTTGGCCGGTGACCAAAAAATAACCCTGTATAAAAAAAAAACCATTAGCCACGAGGTTAGCTACATTAGCCATGTCAGAGCACACCAAAGCTAAGGAGCGGTCGCCATAGCCGAAATCGGCTGAGAGGATTATTATTATTATTATATAAAAAATATAAATAAGGGAGATACAGTTTCGTGTATTGAGAGATTTTAAGGCTATAGTTATGTTTAAGAAGCACATCTGTTTTTCACCATTTTGAACACGTTAAACATGTCTATAAAACTCGAGCAAGACTGTCTTGATCAAGGCTTCCCAACCAGAGGACCGCAGAAGCCAAAATAGGGGCCGCGAATAATTTTAAATTTAGCGCGGTAAGCCGTTGGTTGACGTGCAGTGATTGACAAGAGAGATGTTTTTATTATGCCTCCGCTGTGGTTCCTGCTATCGAGAAAAATATAAAAGTGGTCCCTGGTCAGGAAAAGGTTGGGAACCCCTAGCCTTGATAAATACTTGGGGTCAATAACAAATAAAAATAAATAATTAATGAACTGCCGATAAGAAATTTCGTTAATTGGTTATAACTTGCTCCTAAATTCTAAAAATAATCTATAAACATACCTGCTTTATTTTTTTTAATTAGCACATAAATAGTATAATTTATATGCAATACACATAACATCTTTTATTATTTCGTATAACGTGTTTTGACGACCGTTCCGAGAAACGTTTAACATGCACACAAACATACATAGCGTTATACGTTTAATTACATCACTTTGATAGTTGCCAGTAAAAATGTCGGTAGACAACCGCTACAGCCGCGCCCTGCGGTTTTACACGTTAAAAGTGCTTTTGTGACGAAACCCTGAGGGTTTCAGTAATCTCTCTCAGACTTTTTTTTTTTAGTGAAAGTTAGAGGAGTTATTAAAATCATAGTCGACAGAGCAGATTGTAAGACAGACGGGATTTTCTTTTAAATGGCTAGGTATATAAGTAAGGCCAAGACTCACTTCGGGTCTCTGAGCCAGCGGAGTAAGTAAGTAAGGTATAAGTACCACTAACTTAGCAGTAAGGTACTTCGTATGTCATGAGCTTCTACCCACGTCAGAGTCGAGAGCTGGGGGCCCCCCTTTCTGACCATGATAATAATAAATTAGCTATTATAAACCCTCTAATATCGGGATGCGTCTCTCTCATCTCCGGGTGAGTGGGAGGGTCGGTCCCCCTTTCGACCCCAAACCTAGTCACAAAACTTTCGGTCCGAAAAAAAATCTTCATATAGATATGTAGATATAGCTTTGAAGTTTTTTTGGTGTAGGGGGAGGCAAACGAGCAGGCGGAGTCTCGACTACCGACGCCCACAGACATCCGTAGAGACTATACAGATGCGCTGCCCTCCTTTCTCTTCCCACCGGCTACTTACACACCGCACGAAACGCGAAAGCACAGCTGTCACACTATACTATTTCAAATAGGTATGTAGGTATAGATTATGTTTTATTTATTGATATTACGGGTATTTTATTTATTATAACCGTGAGGAATTTAATTTATGGTTATTATATTCCCTTATCGCGCTACATGTTGATAGCATCTCTACAAGTACTGGTTACTTATTTTTAATAGAAATCAACTAATGAGGTCCTGTGGCAATGGGCTAATAGAGAAAATGAGTTTTTTTTTATTTTTAAACTATAATTAACAGCATTGAGTGTTACAAATAAATTTAACAGAGAACGATATTTGGAGCAAAATAAATAATTTTAAAAATAGATATTAGGTATTTTTTTTTATGGTATATTGGGGTAAATGAGCAGTCGGAGTCACTTTCATGATAACGACGTCCACAGACATCCGCATAGAGGCTATAGGTACAGATGCGCTGCCCTCCTTTCTCGTCCCACCACCATGGGCCACCGGCTACTTAAACACGCAAAACGCGACAGCACAGCCGTCACTAAGTACTGGTAACATTTTAAAT
>LUGF01037862.1:342584-365809 GCA_001625245.1 Calycopis cecrops
GTCATTTGCCACCATATCCATTCACTTTTAGGGCGGTTTAATGGTAAGAGGCACCTCCCTGGTCATGACAGCCCGGTTTGGCTACGACTTACTGATTTATTCAGAGTTTATCTCGCACGTACTGTAGTGTGATCGACCCTTACGCCTGGACCAATGAGAGCAGCGTCAGAGAGTGACTGATTGTGGAGAGGTCTGTCCCAGTATTCTGAATCAATCGATTGGAAGTCATCGTAGAGATGATTAAGTACCGTCGTATTAATAGAAATATACAACATTATCATTAATGAGGGAACTAGTGAGCCAAGCTCATATTCTAATCAGCCCTTAAGAACCCCAGTCATCACTAAACTTTTTATCGGATAGTGTAGTCGGGTCTTTAATCAGTACAAGAACGTATGCACGAGTAGGTACACATTACAACGATCTAACCTTCTACCTATGAAAAATCTAGTTTGCCGTTAGAGATGGTTTTTAATCGTAGAATAGATTGGTAAGATAATAATGATAGAAATAGACATTTTCCTTATTCAGCCTTGTCTCGCACGGGTCGTGTGATCGACCCTTACAACGAATGGACCAATCAGAGCAACAAAAGCTATTGACTTAACAACAGGTGAGGAGAATGCTTACTCATCATCTCTATTCATTACCTCGGCTTTAATCCGCTTTTATCATCATCAGAGTAGACCGCACTATCTGAGCAAAGTTATCAGATGGGGCCCCCTCTTCCGATATAGGCTGATACCAATAAGTTAGGATCCTTTATTATCGGGGGCCCCCTTCCGACTAGAGTCCATTTTGCCGCATTTACGTCACTATAATTGGATTTTCAGTGCACTGATAAATTGAGGGAAAGAACGTATCTGGTAGGTTGTTGAATCTCAATTACTACTCAAAATAATACGAAAAGCAGCATCATCAACAACATCGTCATCATCATCATCATCATCATCATCATCATCATCATCATCATCATCATCATCATCATCATCAGCAGCAGCAGCAGCAGCAGCAGCAGCAGCAGCAGCAGCAGGACATCCATTGCTAGACATAGGCCTCTCCTAAAAGTTGCAAATGTTTGTTATTCTTTCACACAAAAACTACTGCCTGGACCTGTGTTATAGATTAAGGAAATAACTTTATTATAAAACAGCTATTATTAAGTTAAGTAATTCCAATTAGAATTCATTATTAATTTCGAACACAAGGCAGAGCGTGTTGGGCCAGGGGTCGCGGGTTCGAATCCCGCCCAGATCATTGATATCATAGATATTATACGTATTTCTATAAAAAGTAATCTTAAATATATGAAATTACTAAAATTTATAAAAAATATTGAATATACATATTTCCTTTGTCTAGTACCCGTAACACAAGTCCTTACGGTACTTAGCACGGGGCTAGGCTAAAGTGGTATTTAAAGTTATAATTATTGTTACATATTAGCATATGTACTAAAATAAATAGGATGCTTTACATTTATGTTTAGAAAATTAGTAATTAAGAATCCTCTTTAATTTTCTGCACATATTATACAGCTGGAGCTCAAATCAAAAATATGACCATTTTTTTATGCAGTGATTATCCGATAATCACTAGGACCAAAATATCCTTACACAATTATTATATAAGACATAGTAAGCCTTAGATGCAAGACGTAATCGCCCAAACTCATAAATTGACACTAAATTAGTATAATGTAACAATTACAAATAAATACATATATCCATTTGCTAATTAATTCACAGCGGAAAATATTGAATATTAATTAATTAACAATTTGAATAAATTTAATAATAAACAAAATTTAAAAATATAGGTACCTACATACCGCGCGGCGGAGTAAGTAAATGTAAAAAAAATTAAGGAATACAATATTTTAAATAAATAAAGAATATTTATAAAAAACAGTGCATAGAAATTATACCGTACGGATATAAAAGCAAAAAGTCTACAATTAAAAAATCGCAGTGCAAATATTTTTTATGGAAGTATAAAAATGTAAATATTTCAGCGTTTTACTTAAAAATTAAATAAATTGAAAGGAAAGTCTAGTCTACAAATAAAAAAAATCGCAATGCCAATTGTATAAACTTAAACTATAAACTAAATAAAAAACCAGGCCAAGTGCGAGTCGGACTCGCACACCGAGGGTTCCGTAGGAACGGGAGGTATGAGCAAAAGTAATAGACGTTGAGAAAATTACACTTCCCTGAAACAATTTGACAAACATATGCGGGTGCTTGCATACATTTAGTATGAAACGAACTACATGCATAAGTTGGTAATGATTTTCGCAGTGATATAAATTTTATTTACCAATTTCTAGATTTATTCCTATATGTATACTGTAAGGCCATCTTCTTGCCATATTTCAGAATTCTAGCTCAACGGGAAGTACCCAATAAATTTTCGAAAAAGTACGTTTTCATACAAAATTTGTGCATAAATGGCTATAACTTTTTGTTGCGTTAACTTAGAAGTGTGCTTTTTTTAAGTCATCAAGACGTAACTGACCTCCGTATTTGACAAAAATGTCAGCTCAATCCCTTCACGAGTTTTATAGAAAAAGGTCTTGACAGACGTACAGACAGACGGACAACAAAGCGATCCTATAAGGGTTCCGTTTTTTCTCCTTGAGATACGGAACCCTAAAAAAATAAAATAATAAAATTTTACTCTACCTTTTTCATATCGCATGCCTTAAATATCGGTTATTAAAGTTTAAATTCCATAAATCTCATATAGCGTAACCCAATTTGTCCCAACGATTCAAAAATACAACTCAAAGTTGGCCAATTTCATTGCAACTATTGAGCTACACATAAAAAAACCTTAATAGTAATTTGGAGAGCTCCAACCGTAGACGTGCAGAAAAATAAAGAGGCGAAAACAAAAATTGTTATAGTCGTTATACTAAAAGAAAAATACCACTAGGCGTTCAAGTTCGATTTAAAAAAGCAAGTTTTATTGACCAAACTGTTGAACAATCGCGAAAGTTTCGCTGGCGACCCAATAGCATATTATTAATGTACCCCTTCAAAAGTAATTAATGAGTAACATCGCAAACCTGAGACACAATAAACATGTCACATTTGGCCCATCTGTTTCCGGCGTACGAGTCCAAAGGCCGCGCACGGAATGTACGTATTTGGTCAACGAGAGCTGACCTTGCGGGGCCCCTCGCTACTAGGAATGCCCTGATGCTGACTGCTGCCGTGACGTCACTGCTACCATTCTACATTCAAACGCAATTTAAAACAAAACTAAAAAGTTCTTATGTACACCGTAAGCCGATTTTTAATGCTATTAAAAAAAAAGTAAGTAAAATAGAAATAGAAAAATCTTTATTAGAGTTCGAAAAGAGTTCTTATGTATTTGTAAAAATAACTGAAAAGAGTTCTTATCTAATAAACTTATAAGACGATTTTTAACACAATTTAAAACAAAAAATTAATTAAAGCGTAAGTCATTTTTGTTCAGTGATATTGGTACGATGTACGTACGTAAAAATCAATGATGATGAAAATGAGGATTTTGAACTTCAGTTAAATAGTCAGGCAGAAAAATAGAAGAGAAGTAAATGAAACTTCTTTATAAATCTTTAAAAAAACTATTGCAAAATCATGACTTTTCGAAGGTATAGTGTTCTTGTACCTCCAAATAGAGTTATTTATATTCAAACACAATTAATATATGCAATATTAAAAAAAATGTATGTACTCATTAGCAATTTAATATTTTTTATGGCATACAAAAATTGCTTGTGAAATAATTATACCTACTATTAATGAGTTTATAAATAGTACATACGCATAAATAAATATAAATTAATTAGGTAAAGTACTATAAAAATATTGCAGGTGTTTTATATAAACTTAAGATACAATAAATATCTTATAATAATAATTAACTAAAGTAAATAATAATTATTAAATTAATTAAACAACAGTTTAACAACATTATCTTGTACATCTAATTATGATTAAAAGATAACCTTGTAAAGAAACAAGATTGTTACTATAGATATTTGTGAATCTAGATTTGCATTTAGATTAAACTTAGGTTGTTAAAATTTTTGATGTTTGTCTTTTATCTATCTATCTAGAGAACCTGATCCGCGCCTCACGAAACAAGCGGTAGAAAAAGATAAGGAAACAAGAGGAGGTGAAAGAGTGAGAGAACGTGAGAGAAAAAGGAGGACAGAGAATATACCTACACAAGTACACTGTATAGAGTATACAGCTTCCTCATACTAATATGAGACCATATCTTGTACAACAAGCCTCTATATTCGATGAGGTTTTACTAGCACCAACAGCGATCATTCCAAGAAGAAATCCTATCCAAAAACCTATTAACGAAAAAGAAATTGCAAAACTTGTAATAAGTAAACTACATACCAAAGTTAACGGCGTAAGCGACAGTTAGTTTCAACTTGTTGAATCATCCACGCAAATGGCCAAAAGGGGCCTCCCGACGTATTCGCTAGAATTCACTACAACTACGCCAACCATCAGTTACGACCTAATCGGGACAAGTCTGTAAAATACGTTGATGGAGCTAACGTTGAATCATATTCAGCGAATTTCGTGTAAGTCGCACCACCATCTTTTAGCTGTCTAAAATATATAAGAAATACTAACAAATAATTTAACTAGTCTCTAGGGACAATAACTACAACTGATAGCGAGTTTGGGAGCGAGCGACTGATTGTGGTCTAATCAATATTGATTTTAAACTTTGACGACTGTTCTAGAAGCGAACACAAGTCAAAATTTTACGAAAATTGTTTGGAAGCCACACTATTGTATCTTAATTCATACATGATTCACCCAATCTGAATATTCCATTCCATTGTTTGCTATTGAAACAAGTGACTCATTCGTTTCATTAAAAATATCTAAATCTAAATACGTAATAGCCATTCAGGAATCTAATAAATGTTAACCGTGTACTTTTGATGAAGTTTATTATCATTGTGAAGTTTTATTCATAATCACGTCATAAAAACGAACCAGGACTGTCCCAACAACGCCGAAAGCGTGTTCACCCTCACTTGAACCGCTGTAGCTAATCAAGGCCAAACATTTTAATTTAACTATTAAAATGTGTTAAAAGCAAACTCGCAACTACCTCGGCGTACATTTACATTTATAGTTTCCAACTATAATTATTGCCAGTTCATTGATAAACATTACCGATTAATTATTCCCTAATTATTTTGTAATATGAGAATACTACGTTATAGCATGTCTTTTTTTTATTTCAGGTGGTAATCGAATCTAGTTCTCGTTGTTTTTAATGTGAATTTAATTCAAATTATCGAATATTTTTATATGTTTCATTAAAATATTACTGAATATTTTGCAAAATTTGTAGAGGTGAAAGACGATATTATAGCTATAAAACTTTACGACCAGACGGACAGAAAAAGTAGACTGTCTCTTTTGCAATAAAATAGGTCACAATTCAGGTCATTGCCATTGACCTGTATACGTCCGTCGTTCTGTACCTGCACAAACGTCTAGACATCCTAGCCACGATGGTTTTTACAGCAGACAAATGCTAGGATATTTAAATATTTAAAATTGAGGTGAGACATCATCATCAATCCGCGACCGGCTACTCTTGGATTTGAGCTTCTTCAGATGTACCATGAACAATTCAATTTGGCCTTATATTTACCAACTAGGTGTGTCCCGCGGATTTATCCGTATTGATTTCAAAAATAGATAGAAAGATAATCCATGTGTCCTTTAGCTTTTGCGACAGAGAGTAACTTTACCTTTAATAATATTAGTAGTCAGTGTGGTAAAATATGTAAGCTGTTTGCTTTAAAGTCAGGGTCACTCGAAGTAGGGTTCGCCTAAAAGTTGTACCGGTCCATTTCGGCTGCAACGCCGCAATAGCAATTGAAGGTTGTAACGGTATCGGCGTGTTGTTGGAAAGCGCATTGAATACTGTAAAGTAGCTCTCGAGACGCGAAGACCTTGTAACAATTATTCATATCTTATGTCATAGGTGTGTAGGTACTGATGCACACATACACACACGTTCAGTTAGTTTACATTACGTTTCTTACTCAGCTATCGCTCATGGTGAAAAGCAAGACAAAAACTAGTTTTTGTAGTAGGAGGTAGTGCCACACTGCATGCTTGCATGCAGCCGAATTGGGCCGGCACGACCGGGGAGGTACCTCTCGCTTACACGAGACCGGCGTGAAGTGACAGCTGTGCTGTCACGTTTCGTGCGGTGTGTAAGTAGCCAGTGACCCATGGAGGTGGTAGGAGAAAGGGGGGCAGCGCATCTGCATAGTCTCTATGCAGTTGTCTATGGGCGTCGGTAGTCATGAAAATGGCTACAACTGCTCGTTTGCCCCCCTATACCATAAATAAAAGTTCAAATGCTGTTGATCACCTACGTAGACTTTCATATATCGTAGGTGATCAACAGCATTTGAACTCTCTACCTGCCTAGAACTCCTAGAAGAATCCAAACTAGACTCCTAGGTGACATAATGTAGATGCCTAACTTTGGGCTCCTTTGAGGAACTGCTTTGATCAAATTTAATGAGAGTTTAAAATATAAACTTCGTCTTTTATATTAACAAACTTTATGTATATTTTTCTAATTTTCTGTTTGTCTTTCACTAAAATTAAGGGCATCTAAAAATTGCAATTTCTGTTACAAACTAAAAAATTGTTGGCGATAAGGAACAGTCGACATGCCGATTTGAAAATCACAACTCAGTGTTGTATGTACTCTTGTAGAGTTAACTGTGTGTGTAAAATTCTAAACCTTTAAAACTAACTTAGCACCGAGTCATACCGATAAGTCCTAGGATCTTAGAGGATTAGCCAAGTTTCCAGAGCATTATGCTTGTTCATATCCACTTTGTAAAATAAACCACTTTTTTAACTCCCCTTACCCAAATTGTGTGCAGACTTAAGGCGCTATTGGTCCCAATTGCGATCCGCCTAGTTAATTTTGCGCGGACGGCTCTCGAAAATAGAGACAATATTTAGATTAATATTATTTTATAAAATTAACCATACGCTTATTTAAAAATGTAACTCCTAAAATTCCTTCGATTACTTATTGGGAATAGATACATATTTTAGTTGTGGAAATAACTTTGATAGTTATTGAATAGTATGGATTTAAAAATTGATGGAAACGTCAGAAATAGTGTTTTTTCAACTTTTTCTATCGAGGCAAAATTCTTTAATAGTGTTTCGACGACCTAAGCACTATGCCGTATTTTGTTAACATTGACCACAGCAAAAAAAATATGATAATCAATAGTTTTTAAAGGTTACGTTTTGAATATGCGTGAGCACGGATTGACAAATTTGGAGCCCATTTCGCCTTAAGCCGAGGCAAAAGCACTAAGTCTTTTCGTCCATAATATAGACATTAAATATGTCAATAAAGCGTTCGATGACTGAGATATTGGTAATAAATAAAAAGATTATTAATGGCGGACCCGCCCCACAGTGATTATGAGAAATGCTTATAAGAGTGGGGGGTATTATGGAAACATTCGTGCGCGGCGAGCGTGCTTCCTGTGCCCCAAGATTACTTCTGGGGAATAAATTATGGATATGAGTTATCCGCTCTGCGATATGTGGGTGGGGTGTGGACCAATTACAAGAATTTTAGACATTTCTTTGTAAGACGTAGATTGATTTTCATGAGTTTCATTCAATATTAACTACGTTACGTTTAGCAGGCTGCTTTTTTAATGCCTAGAGCAGTGATTCTCAACCACTGTACCGCGGCACTTTTGTGTGCCGCCAAATTTCAAAAGTGTGCCGCCAAATTTTGCAAATATACCTATATCAAAGTTAATATTATTAAATTATATCATTTAAAAAGAAAAATATTTAAAAGTTATCATTGTAGTATTTCGTATGTTTAAAATTTTTGTAATAAACTATTTATGCAGTGTATTGTAGAAAGTAAATAATTTTTATCTTTTTCTTTGTGTGCCGCCAAATTTTGAAATCGTTAAATATGTGCCGCAACAAAAAAAAGGTTGAGAATCACTGGTCTAGAGTCTAAATAAAAATTGTTTACATTTTATCATTGTACGCCTAGCCCCTAGCTAGGTACGCTTTACAATCTATCCTAACAGGTAACCAGAATTGTATTTTACACCTTAGGCATTAAGCAAGCCACCTATGCCCATGTTCCGATCTTATAACGTAGAAGGCACAATGGTCAGAGTTTTAGAAAAAAAAATGAAGTTTTAGAATTTAAAAAATGGCCGTTCAAGGTAAACAGTATTCCTGAAAAGTAACTATTAAAGAAAATGGCCCGCAATCCAGTTATTTCCCGTAATAATGAGGGAACACTTAAAAGTATAGCTATAGAAAGATAAAAGCGTAATTTAAAGAATAAAAGAAGAAAATTTCGACCCGGAGCAGCGAGAAGCGAGCAAAGGGCGATGTAAGACAAGGGGTTACAAGTTTGGGCCAGTGATTCTGTTGCTGAGCTGTTATTTATAAGGACAACTCGTAATCTCCCAGCGGAAAATTTTCAAAGGAAAACACATCGAGAACTAATAAAACCGTCTCCGCTATCACAGAATTCGTATGTTCCGCCCACCTTCACATCAATTAATTTATTAGATGGCAAATACTTCGATATAATGATTATTGTGATAAAAAAAAATATTTAAAAATGGAACGGCAGTTATAAAGTTGAAGAGTAAACAAATTAGGCGCGAATGGAACGTAATAGTACCGTGTTTTACCTAAACCAGGTTTTTTCTACAGTCCATGGATTGACGGTACGGCTGTTGAAAAAACTGTACATAAGTAGGTGTATTTTCAGCAACATTTGAGCCTATCGGAGGCTTCGCCTATAAGGATGGAGAACCCTAAAACAACCAGCAAAGAAAATATTGACTGGGCAATTTAAGTAGTTTAATACGCGTCTCTCGTGATACGGGCTCGTTATGCCACATCGGATTTCCAAATTGTATTTGTACTTGCAGAACCCGCGCCCGCTTCATAATATTCTTTTCTCCCCTTTTTATAGTATAAAGGCCTGCGCAAACGAGGCATTTCTGTCCGCGGACAAAAATGTATACGAAGTACCGCGTACTTTTAATCCCTCATTTGCGTTACTCGACACAGTTGTAAGGCGAATACACACTGAGCCCGCCGGGCCGCCAACATATGTGGGCAACTTTTAGTCGGCGGTCTAGTTGGCGGCTTCACTTATTACAAGTCGGATAATTTGGTCGGCGGCATGTCGGCGGCTTGAGATGAGAAATTTATTTGGCTGGATTGCTCCAAAGGGAACGAAGCTGTTGGGCGAGCGCAAGCGTACCCAAGCCGCCAACATGTCGGCGGGTAGCACGCGCAGGCACATGTTGCCGACATGATTCTTTCCATACAGGCCGCCGGGTTGTGTCGCCGGGCTTTGTCGGCGGCCCGGCGCGGCGGGCTCAGTGTGTATTGCGCCTAAGCGATCTATTTTAGCGGACTAAGGCCCTTGTCTGCGCAGGCCTTAAAAGGACAGCAAGCAGTTTTTCATGACTTCCAACGCCTATAAACATCCGCATCACTGGTATCTTGCTCTTCACCACAAAGGCTATCGAAACTCAAAAGCTGTTCTAAGCACTACAGTCTATGCGGCGGTATAGGTAATGTGGGCGCATTAGAATGCCGCATTGCAACCGCATTTGGCCTAGACCACTGAGGGGACCCCTCGCTTACGAAGTACTATCGCGTATCGTGCGGTTTGTGAGTTATCGGTGGCCCATTGAGGTGAGGTGGAAATGATCTGCCTAACAATTATACGGATGCCTTCGAACGTCGGTAGTCTCATAAAAACTGCTCATTACTTCCTTATGCTATAAAAAATACTACTTGAAGATTTCTGCATTGTTTTTTATAAAATAGTGTGTCCAACCGATTGGACGCCATTTAATCTTCGTGCACGATGGAACAAACCCCGTAAAGTGATCGTTACAGTAAAGCCCAAGAGCCGCATCGCATACAATCAAACCATTCGCTCATGAGAACCATTGAACACAGTTTCGTGTATTCTAATGAGACTTCGATTGTTCCGCTGATTCCATTTGATGCTCCGGTACGTCCTAATTTGTTATTACATCGTGTATTGTTGGGACCCTTACACGGTACGACATTTATCGATCGGAACAACGCACAGTAATATTGTCGACGATGTTACTCACATCACTATGAAAATATCAATTGGGTTTTATTTACATAAACCATCAGTTTTATTTCGTTTTGTTCAGCTCACCAAGGGCTATGGCGAAGGCCATAAGTCTCGAAAGTAAACGAAAACATGTAGGGTATGAAAACAAGATAGTTCGTTTATTTTGTTTTCAGATCTCTTAAATTGACAGATCGGACCGAAAAATGATATCGTTTATAAGGCACTATATTTGGATCATAACTTTGCCATAATTTCTAATTATTTTTTTTACCGCAAGACTTCTCAAGAGGAAAATAAGAGAAATAATAATCTAATGCTAAACAATATATCCCCTTAACAAGATTGCAGTAGATTGCAACAAGATTGCAAGCACCCATGTAGGGTTAGAAATAACAAAGCGTTAATTCATAATATAAATCGTTAATCGATTGACTGTACGACAAATCGTACGGTATACTAAACCTTTTATTTGCCACACAACTTGTTAAATCTTCATCGTATGCTAAAGAATATATTACATTAACAAGATTGCAACGGTGTGTATGAGCTACATGGGTTAGAAACAAAGCGAGCACACTCCACTGAGTGCACAACAAATCACCGCATGTTTTCTGGTCAAAGTAATTAATGAATGCTACACAATTGTGCTCTCGAATTCGTACACCCATGTTTGTTTAGCATTTCAATGGTTTGATGTTGTGCACGTAGATCTTTTAACTGGGTAAGACGGATGATAACAATCCTCAATTTGAAGTATAATTACTTGTAGTAGTCCTGCGAAGATCGAAATTCGATCTAAGTGAAACTCTTTTGTGATTAAAAACCCTTAGGGCATGTTATATCATCGTAACTAAGGTAAATTTATGTACAATTTTCTACACTTGCAAACATGTATATCAGAATTCTTTCTTTATATCTCTATGCTTGCAAAAGACACAGAAATTTCACCAAAAATTACCTTTGTCTTATATATATCAATGTGTCAAAAGCATGGTAGGGTGTGTAAAATTTTATTTATTAAAATTAAAGACTAACATATTATAACGCTAACATATTATAATTATTATTATAATATGTTAGCGTTCTGCACTTCTCTTACACGTAGACTAAGTGTGCCAAATTTCATACTCCTCCGTCCGCGCAATTTTCGTAAAAATGTTCTCGAAGATTTGGCTTCACGTATTTATATATAGATATATCACAGAATTAACTAATATACACAGAAATAAGCGACGTGTACCTAACTAACAAACGATGGCGACGTGAATCTCTATGATAGGTACAAATTATTATCTCTTCTCTCTATCTCTATAGTAATCTATCTCGTGTAAGAAAAGGTAAAAGATACGTAGTGAAAAGTAAGACTGTAATATGTATTGCTATGTCTATTTGAGAATTACTAATTAGGGAAGAACTAGTTTAGGTACTCTATTTCTGCTGGGGTCAAAATCTATTTCTGGCACTAGATCTCCAAAACATCAAATACAGAGGACGGCAAAAGTATATATATATCATTTAAACTTGAGTACATTGTTCCCTAGTGATCTAGACAAAACTAGGCGCAATCCAATTACTGGTGGAGTCACAAAAACACATTATACAAAAACAACCTTCCCAAACTTAGCATATCTAGTCCCCTAGGTGATTTGGAATAAGACAAACAATTTATAGGCAATAAAGACAAGGTGACCGCACCCCCGTAGCATTCAGACCAGTTAATTTCGTATTTCGATAACATCATTAAATCCTAACCAATCATTTTCCTAATTCCCCAAAATATACGCGACCCAGTCTGGGTGATTATCGAAGATTTTCCAAGTTATTTATATCAACTTAATATTTCCATTTATGTACCCCGCCTACGGGAAAATTACTATACAATTTTGTGCTTTTCATGAATATTAGAGTAAATGTGCCTATTTTAGGACGTCTATCGGTTTAGTGGTAGAGTGATTAGGCGCAGATCTAAAGGATCATTATTCGATTCACTTAAATTATCGTATTATCGTCTATAATCACGAGTAGCCATTTTAAATTACAAGGGGGCAAAAGAGAAAACAGGGACATTTTCATTACTACCCGTGTCTATAGACATCCGCATAGAGATTATACAGATAGCTCTTCTTCTTCCACCTCCATGGGTCGCCGACTACTAGCTCGAACGGATGAAAACGCCACAGCACACTTAACGCCGATTTGATGAGATTTGATGAGAAGTGCCAAGAATTGCAGCTGAATTGAGAGACTGAGAAGGTACTTCAAACATCTCATTAATCGTACACTAGAAAAAAAAACATTTTTCTTTCCTATAATTTCAAAAATGCCGCTTTTGCCGTCTATTCAGCCTTGAAATCATCTGTGAGTCTACGCAATGCGACACACGTTTGTGCAGTACATACTGAGGAGCGAAAAGAAATGCCATAGAGGTAGTGACCGCTGCATGCATACGTGCGACCGAATTGGGCACGGCCGGGGAGGTACCTCTCGATTACACAATATGTGTAAAGTGGCAGCTGTGATGGTTGTTTCGTACGGTGTGTAAGTAGCCAGTGACCCATAGCGGTATGAGGAAAAAGGGCAAACTTATTACATCTATGCTGATGTCATGAAAATGACTCGGATTGCTCGCTTGTACTATAAGTACATAATAATACTATACATATATTATAAAAATACGTGGGTACATTATAATATACATGTGAGTAAGTGCTATCAATGTACGCAATGTAAATGAGGAGATATAGAAAGGTATGCCAAAATGGCCGAATAAGGAAAATAGAAATAGACAAACAATATAATATGTTGAAGTTAATTACTTACGCACTTAATTAATAGTCAAAAGGGGCAGATGGGGGAACAGATAAAGCTTTTCCTTCCCTTTGTGTGTGAATGTTGGGTTTCGTAATGTTCTAAAATATTTCACGCTCAAGTGTAGCCAGCGTTTATGTATAAAATGTTTTAGAATTATTCTACTTCCTTTTTTTATTACAGTCAACATTGTCAAGTTTAAGAGACTATGATGTTTGTATGTATGTGATATGTCCTTATAGAATCGTAAACTATGCATTTGATAATGTGATGATCTTTATCCAGGAAAACGTAGAAAGCAACTTCAACACATCCTCTGATCGTATATACCACGGATATGTTTTATTGCTTTATCTCGAATTAATCGCCCCCTGCCTTATTTCCCGACCGATACGACCTAGGGATCTTCAAGAAAAGCTTATGCCTCTCTGAAAGGTCGGCAACTCATCTGTTAGTCCTCGGTGTTGCGGATATTTATAGGCGTTCGTGATGACGCTATAAAAAAATCCTCCACGTTTTACTGGTCCCATTCGACTGTTATGCAGCATGGCACTACCTCTTTACATCATTAATATGTCGCCACTGCCACAATGGTTTATAAATCCAATTTTAATGAACTTCAATAAAACTTAATGTAATGTGTCGGTGTTTTTAATTTAATTCGTACTCGGCCTTAAAGTCGGTTCTAAAGCATTTTAAATTGTTTTAATAAGTGTTTTTTGCCAGACTCGAACATTGATACTTCCGGTCAGGCTCATCATAGTCACGGTCCACTTATGTTATTGCTGACTTGCAGTCTAATAGGACTGGAGCAAGAGATCTTAAGTAGGCAAAATTAGTCTAGATTAGTCTTCATGTCACGCCATGACAAATGGGAGTAATATGCTGTTTACATGAGTGAAACCGCAGGACTCTGCTAGTACATAAAAAGCTATTAAAAACCCAGCCTTATGAACGACACCATAACTCACCGGGATAACTCAGAAGCTCGTTTGCCCTCGTGTATAAAATGTGAGAATACATTCTAGACCCATTTCAAACAAGAATGTAACGTACATGAGAACCCGTTCTAGTGTGTGTCTGTTAACGCCTTTTTTGTACAATATTTAAATTTTGATTTAAGTAAACGTTCGCCTATTTAGGGTTCACTGGTGGAATCACTTGTGTGCATACCTTTTCTAATAAATCTTAAATGTGAATTATTATTATTATATCAAGCCCATTATGTGTCCCATTGTTGGGCAAAGGCCTCCCGCCATTTTTTCCTTTTTTCTCTGTTCAGAGCCGTATTACGCCAATCAGGCAGGTATGTCGAGTACATCTATATTTACAAAGACAAAAAAATATTGAACTTAGTAATAGATATATTTATTATTTACTATATTAATTCTAAGTATTTTTGTAAATTCTTAATTATTAATATACCTGCCTATCTATCTACGTTTATTTATTTTAATTACAAAGTTAAGTATATTATTTCTTTTAATGCTGATTTTTTACGTGTAACCTTTCTGAGATACATCCTTGTCTAATCATGCTAATAATAATGTGAATATTTGTCTTTATATTATCTCATAAAATGGCTGGAGTTATTTCAATGAAACTGCACCCGAAAATAACTGGGTATAACAGGAGTTAGGATTAAGGTACCTTTTAACTTCTCTTGGTCTAGCAGTGTAATCCTACTAACAGTATAAATTTGAAACTTTGTATGTTTGTTAACTTTTCACGGAAAAAGTACTAAACGGATTTAGATGAAATTTGGCATAGATATACACGTCAGGAATAACGTTTATCCCGAAAATATTAATGGTTCTCTTGGGTTAGATTTAAGACGAGTGAACCCGCTGGTCACAGCTGGTAATATGCACCTATATTATGTACTTTGTATACCTAATGTAAAACTAGAGATTATAACATGATAACAAGAAGTTTTCAGACAAACTCGTGGGTGAAGGCACAATAAACAAAGACAAACCTAAACACTAAACATAAGGAAATAACTATTCTTCCGAACGAGTTACAACACCAAAAACTATCTGGTGTTTACGTCATGGCATTCGACTTATTAAAATTTATAATATTCTCCGAAGGGGAATCGTAACTACTAAATACACAGACGACTGATGCGATACGAAAATTGGGCAAAACATTACGCTTTTTAATATACGCAGAATATAAAATAAAAAAACACACACCACGCTATCTTTGTCTAATGCTTTATTTTGTTCGTATAAGAAACAAGTTTGAAAACAAGCCAAAGCTTAGTGGCGGGGTGTACAAGGACACTATTCGTGTTTTGATTGCGTTCCTTTTTTAATTTTACGCAGACTTTGAATTCATTGATTACTTACCTACTTGTATTCCGTTCGATTTGTTTTGTTTTTAAAACGTTTTGAATGAATAGATGGGATGTGCGTTTTATTTATTTAATGGTCTATTAATAGAGTATGTTGTACTTGTGCACTGAAGGTATGCTTTAATTCGTTCTTCAAGAAATATTTATGTTATGTGGGTAGTTAAAAAACGTAAATACAAACATTGATGAACACTTGTCGAAGTTACACCGAGGGTGAATCCTTGCTTACATCTAGACTTACTTGCGGGCCATAATTACGAAAAGAGGCTTCGTAGGTTAGGCCGGTGTTTGACCTGAGGAAGCAAACAAGCGGCGCGCATGCGTCGACTGCCGTAAACACTGCCCGCTCTTGTTGACCACGTGGTACTCAATAACAATAGAACACAGAAACGAACCGTCGACAGCAGCCGCGGTCACACCCAGCACCAACACTTGCAGTAATATGAGCGCCATAAAAACAAAATCATTTGCACAACACACGATTACGTCGTATAGCGGGCTGCAGAACACAAGCGGCGCAGCCCGCTGCCTCCGGCTCACTGGCGCGCACGCGGTGTTCCGTGCTACAAATGTTTGGATTAGGTATGTTCCACTTCAAAAGAATCGACTCGATACAACATAGATTCGTCATTTACTTAGCAGGTTAGCAATATAAATTCCTTCGGTAGTTGTTAATTTTATAGGCTACACAAATTTAATTAGTTTGTTTGTACGAATTCGAGGAGCTAATAACTACGTATATGTCAAAAAGGTTTTAGCTATATTAGTGCTAAGGGAATTTTATTAAATAATTTGTGATTCAAGGTGCTATGTAAAATTTAACGTGTTTTTCCATTCGATTGTGGAATCTGCCTAAAATTTGCAGTATGTACGTATGTAATGTCGTATTATTTTATTTACTTTAATTTATATTATTAACAATAACTACGATGATAAAAATAACATTGCCTCTAACACAGTCATGCTACAACCAGTAAGTTAATCAAAATGAAAATTGTAATGATCCATTCGTTAAAATAGACTTTCCCCCTTATTAATAAACATAGATTAACTTTAACCAATCATGAACCTAGTATTATATTGACATCTATCAAATTCCATATTTAATAACACATAAAAGTATGGAATTTGACAGATGTCAGTTTAATACTAGGTTAATGCTTGGTTAAAGTTAATGTATGTTTACTAATAAGGGGGATAAGAAAATTTTTACTTTCTGAAATATACTTGACTTTTACAAATATACCAATAACGGTATATTTGTAAAAGTTAAGTATCATAGTAAGTGGTTTAGTGGCAAACATATTTAACTACAGATCTCTATGTACGGGGTCGGATCAAAGTGTAGCTATGCTTTGGAATTTTTTAGTTTCTAAATATTAATTGTACATAATGTCTCTCTGATTATTGCGGATTGTGGTCCCGTTGTAATAACAGAGCGAGGCAATATATACACGATAATATGGTCTACATAATATTTGGTTCTGCCAATAATGTATGATAGCTATAATAATATATTATGATAGCTGCCAATAATAAATTTAAACAGACGCTATATAATATGTAGTTTATAATCTTATATATTTCCATTATTTTCATTTTTATTTTGATAATTATGGATTATAATTAATTATTATATTAACAGAGAATTTTCATTTATGTATATTTACATAATTGTAAATGAAAGTTTCATGTAATGGTGTATTCATGAAACCGAGATTTATTTATCTTTAATTATATGACATGCATGTATCAAATATACAATCTATAAGAGCAATTGTTTAAAAAACTGTAACTTGTATATTACATTCAATCATCTGCTACGTTAACGTAACAACGCTACTTTAACTTACCAGAAGTAGCAGAGCAGCATAATAAAATAAAAATTCTTAAGATATAAAAATCTTCATTTGTCGTTTATATCGATGAGCGCATAGAACTTCACTAACCCCATAAGGCCCTCGGCAAGTCCGTGCGCCCAGCACTACCTCGCTTCTCCGCCCGCGCGCTCACGATCCTTGTCCATTCAACGCATTTTCTGTCATAAGCAAATCGATAATCGCATTATACTTCCGCTTTCAAGCACGCGCGCTGCATTCAAACTATGTCACGAGGTACATCGGTCCCTCCCCCACGGAATTACGGTGTCATCCCAAATGATAGCGAGCGTTGGATTTAAAAGTGAATTTGTTACAAATAAACACGACTCGAATAGCGTGTTTTGCGGAAACTTGGGCTCACCTCCACTTCATATTGAAAGGCCGTTGTAAACATATCCGGTTACTATGTAAATATTTACGATAGCCGTAGTTCTAGGTATCTAGATGTGTTGTAACAGAAGTGTACGATGTACCTTATACTATTACAAGTCCACTTGGACTTCTGAGAACAAATGTGTAGTACAGTATGTAAATAGTAAAAAACATCGTTCTTATATCGAGTTTATTTGTAAATCCTACAAATTACTACACTCGTAAGCTTTTACTTTAAGCTATCTTTAAATATTACTAATAAATACTAAACGAGAAAGATCAAAATGAAGCGGGCGCACAACAGCTAATATTTAAAATCTCATACATCATATTTTGGTTTTTAATTAGGTATTGCAGATTTCTTTTTTTTTTAACTAGCAAAAAATATTTTTATAAATAATTTATCCTTAATTGTATCTTAAATACAATACTGTTTTGAACGTACTGGCAAAAACAATAGATTAAGTAACTACCTCAATTAAAAAGATCATAAAATCCGAACAGCTATTTGTCTTTCGAACGCGGAGTTAGGTACCTACTTAACACGTAGATTCTTGGGGTAGGTCAGCACAAGATGGCGCCTGCAGCATGTATGACGCACAAGACAAAAATTAATGCTAGTTATATACTTACGCATTGATTACGTGTGAAATACTACACAGGATAGATCTAGTATTCTTACGTTTTTTGGCGCGATGATTAATATGCCACACTTTCGAGGCCATAAATTTTCAGCCTTCAAATGAAGTATTCAACTGAAATAAAACGTTATTTATGAGTAGGTACTTACTATAATGTATTCGTTACACCTCCGTAGTAGATAGTCAGTACTATTATTATTACTGAATTACAGATCTAAATTGTTGCACCGTATGACAATTTCACGCGCGGACACGCAGTTACGGGCTGCTCCCGGCCCTGCGTAGTTCTGGTGGTGTGTACTGAGTAGGACACGGTAGTGCCTAGTGCAAGCAGAATATTTAGCACCGTATCTGCCATCAGTGGCGGCTTGTGGTGAGGTGACGGTGCAATATGGTGTAGCAAAGGAGGCGGCAAACGAGCAGTCGGAGCCTTTTTATGACTACCTGTGGACCTGCGCATTACACAGAAGCTTTGGACTTTACGCCGGTGTCATGTGTGCGAGGAGTACCTCCCCGGTCGTGCCCATCCAATTAAGCTGCACGGCACTACCTCTAGGCTACTGCGCCCCAACGCCACGACTTGGATAGAACCATGGTGGAGTCCTTACCATTTTTATTAGAATTAACTCCTTAAGAAACGATCATCATTAATCATCATCCTCATTGTCAGCCTTTATCAGTCCACACACACACACACAGTAACGCCAGATGATTGATGATTATGATGATGATGATGAATAATTAGATGATAAGATGATTATGAGCAAAATAGTGTGAACATTTCTCCCCTTATTAATAAACATAGATCAAAATCCATAGCAATAATAAACACATAAACAGTATGGAATTTGACAGATGCCAGTTTAATACTAGGTTAATACTTCGATAATGTTAATCTATGTTTATTAATAAGGCCCTTCAAGCTTAAAGCTTTACGCTTTACAGCGCTTATTTTCAGTATCAACTTAGTTCATTTTACGTAGTAAATGGATAGTTTTTGGGTTTCTCACTGGGTGACAAACTTATATCCCGTAAATTAAATTCGGAAACTTTTGTGTACCGTTCTGCTTCTGAATTATTGTTATGATATTACGCTCATACGAAAACTACGCGTTGTTCGGTAGGTACACGACTCCTCTTTTGCAATTAAGTAATGTTTTTAAAGAAATACTTTGTGATAATTATTATAGTTTGAAATTGGATTACCCTACTATTACATCGTATTTTGTAACGTAAATAAAACTTCTTGAGGTCTTTCCTTTTTTTGGGTCATTATTAAATTCCTTTGGGTCAAGGGATGTAACCTTTTGATTCCCCTGTGATACTCAAAATTTACGGAATAGTTATATGAAATACCCCCTACAGACTTTCGTTATACGGTCATTTCAAGTAGCAGATGGATTGTAGCCTTAAAAACATGAGCAAAAACATAGCCTAAATATTCTATCGTCGAAAACTTATTTATTTTTCTTACTTCATTACTTTTTAAACTGTTAGTTTATTCGTTCTTATCGCATAAGGCAGGGTTTCTTAAACATTTTGCAGTCACGAACCCCTTTCAAGAATTTAAGAGCTCCGCGGACTCGTACCAAAAAATATATTTTAAGAAAAGAAAACAAACCTTATTTATGTAATATATATTATGTTAAAATCACTGTAATTATACAAAAAAGTTATGGTTTAACTCAGCTACCGCGGACCCCTGACACATACGCTACGGACCCCCAGGTGGTCCGTGTATCCCACTTTAAGAAACCCTGGCATAAGGAGACAAACGAGCAATGGGAACACCTTCATGATTACCGACGCTCATAAAGATGTTGTAGATGGGGCTTGAAGTATACATATTAGTTATAATCTTAGCTTAAGTAGGTATGTAGGTACACTACGTGTATACTTTATCTAAGGCTATAACGAAAAAAGTTTTGCGCTTTTATGAATACAGTATTCTACATAGTAAATTCTACATTATTAAATTGACTCTTTTTACCATAGCTCGTCGCGCTGCAGTGTAGATTGTAGAATAGGGTAGGAGGTAGGAGGGACCCATACCGGACAGGTTTGGGAGGAGAGGCCAGGAGAGTTCACTAAGAACAGATCGACTCGGGGTCCTCCAACCGTCCCTCTGAATCAGCAAAAGGCGGCGTGGATTGGAACGAGTGGTGAGTCGGATTTGGACATTGGTGGAGTGCTCCCTGGGAGTACTGAGGCCAGGGGCCAGGATAGGATTTACCTCAGTTGGAGAGATACACAAGTGTTACAGGTTTGATTCCAACTCATTACACTGTAAACGAATGTAATCAATTTTATTTGTGTTTTCTTTTTTAACGATAAGTACTCTGCTGTGAAAGAATCAATCGTCAAAAAAAAATGTTAAAAAATAACTTAAAACTTTCGATTGACAAACAATATCTATCTCTATTGAATGAATAAACCAAGACAACGTCGCGTGCAGCAGCTAGTATATTATATCTCCTAAGTACCAAGCAGATATTTTCACTACAGTTATATAAATTCATCCCGCAAAATATGAATAAATTTGAATACGAATCCAACTCTTTGTACTTCGTTATTTTTCGGTCTCTGGAGTCTGGTGGCGAGATCCGATTTGTATATTTTTATTTTGATCGTCCACACAAATTGAACAAGGAATGTAGTTATCGTGAACTAAACTAAAGCATTTGAATAAATAGGATTAGAATAAGTGCTTATTTAAATGCATTTTATATCTGGCGAAGTGTGATAGTAGAATGTATGTGTGTATATTTTGATTAGGTTTTCTTCAGTCGAATACCTCACATTGGGAAGCTTCTTAGATGTAATTGGTAAAAATCTAAGAAGCTTCTAGCTTCTATCTATCTTCTATATATCTGAGAAGCTAGAAAAATCGGTCTAGCCGTTAGAGTGACAGCTCTTTTCATATAGCGTACAGGAGATTGTAAATTTGTATCCAGTTCTTGTACTGTGGAAAAACTAGCCTGTGGCGTAAAATGCTGTGGCCATATGGCAATTTACATCGGGACTTGGGTCGGAAGGGGCTTCTTGGAGGATTTTGTGTAAGGGCGTGAACTACATTTAGCAGCAGCGATCGGCGATTTTGCCTTTACATTGGTCTCCATCACGATTTAGCGACTCTGCGTTCAGTCGCGTAATCGGAGTCGCAAAGCGACTAAATCGCCGCGTTCGGCGTTTTTACGTGTGCGGTGGGGAACATCTGGTCGCTGCATTCGGCTTCTAAAAAGCGACTAAGTCACCAATCGCCGATGCTAAAAGTAGCTCGTGCGGTGGTTCTTAGAGATCATGAAGTTGCTACTGTAGCAGATCAAAATAGTTTGTTGCTTTACAACTCATAGCTTATTTCAACTTAATATCAAATGCTTTTTATTAGACGTTAAAACTTAACCATAGGGTTAGCGTCTTGACTTGGTAGCTAATGCTAACTTATTACCTACATTTTAACTACGAAGTTAAAACTTCTTTTTATACTTATCTATAACTTTCCTTATTTAACTATCTCTATAGGTATATATAAAATTCTCGTGTCACAATGTTTGTTACCATACCCCTCCGAAACTGCTAAACCGGGTAGGTCTGAGAATCGGCCGACATCTATTTTTCATCTCGATATTTCGGGATCGAAACTTACTCGGGTGAAACCGCGGAGCGCAGTTACAACTTACAGCTACTAACTTTGTAAAAAATAAGTCATTGTCGTGTCCGATGGATGATAAGCGAACGTTGTCAGCTCGTAAATAACCCCCACTTGTGTTGTTTACCCAGAAGCAGGGAAGATGATTTGATTTACGGCAGCAGTTCATTTCCCGAGTGGACAGGGGGGGAAGTTTGATGTTTGTAAATAATGGCCAAACAGGAAGATTTAGATAATACGATTTGTTAGCCGCTGTTATGTCTATGGGTGAATTATGTGGTGGAATCATCATCAAGTTACTAACCACTGTCAGGAAACGATAAGGAAACAATTTCATGCAGCGATAATAAAAAACGCTTTAATATTATTTAGGTTATTACCTACTCCATTCGGTGTTCACTTGGAAAGCTCCTAGTTGGCGAGATTTTTTTGCGACCTCTTCAACATTTAACGCTGTATTTCTGCTAATTTACATTAAAGCATATTAAAATTCTACACCTAAACCTTCCTAAAGAATCATTGTTTCTATTGTCGTATAAAAATCCGCTTAGTTTTCGAGTTCGCTTTCAGACAGACTGGAGAACAGAAAGAAGCGGCCGGGAACTTCTTTTTATAATATTTATAAATTAACAACAGTATCAGCTCCCATATTCCTTTTAAAGTCCCTGTTAGCCTACGGGTCAATTCACACCAAAAGAGCGGCGAAGCGCAATTTATGTGTCATATGAATTTCAACTTTATAATAATTACTGTAGTACTTATTATAGAATTCTCGCGACTTCCGCGCGGATTCCAGCGACTTCCCGCGCAGTCGCGGGAATCCGCGCGTCTCGTTCGAGTTTCTCATGCATAAGAATTATACTTAGTAATTATTATAAAGTTGAAATTCATATGACACATAAACTGCGCTTCGTTTCGCTGCGCTTTTGGTGTGAATTGATCCTAATAGACACTCAGATAAATGAACTAATATCGTTCTTCGGCTTCGGATATGTACATGAATAATATCAAGGTTTATGTCGGTATGTAGTCGCTAAGAGTAAAGCATCGCCTAGCTAGAGGACACTGCAATAGTCACCGAGAGCGACCCTGTAACGGGCCCTTTTTTTTCTTTACAGTATAAGAGGGCAAACGAGCAGTCGGAGCCAATTTTATGACGCTCATAGACATCCGCATATCCGCAGAAGCCTTGCCCGGCATCCTCCTCCCCCCTTCCATGGGTCCCCGGCTACTTACACACCGCACGAAACGCGACAGCATAGCTGTCACTTAACGCCGGTATCGCTTAAGGTCGCGAGAGGTTCCTCCCCGGTCGT
>LUGF01037862.1:376419-386685 GCA_001625245.1 Calycopis cecrops
CCCCTCCAGCGCTCAAAAAGGGGCGTTATTTCCCACTTGATTACTACTACTACCTATGATTTTGATAAATGAGTTTTCAACAACTAGTAGATACTGTACTTTTTTTAAAGAAGTTAATGTTTTGGGACAAAAAGTATTATTGCATCGTACCTCTCTCTTTCTCTCTCGAGACAATGGTAAATTTTATCCAATTCTGTTCAGTCGTTGCGTGAAAAAAGATACATACTTAGATACAAACTTTCGCATTTTTATTAAAAATGTAAACATAATGAAGAAACCACGTAGAATAAGTGGTGACCGTGATCTATAGTGGTCATAGAGGGAAGCCCCCGCCCATACCGGACAGGCTTGGGGGGAGAGGCTAGACTAAGAGCAGCTCAGCTGGGAGGTCCTAAACCCGACCCTCTGAATCAGCAGGCGGCTGCGTGGATTTGGACGACTGGCGTGGCGTGCGGGCGTTCCTTGGAGTATTGGGGCCCCTGGCTACTCCATTACGCCACGCCACATAGATGGGAACTAAGCTATTTTTGTATCTAACCTTTTTCAGAAAATTCAGAACAAAGTTGCTACTACTAGACTATCCATCTCCTATGAACACATGACATCAGAATAAATGGCAAATAACAAAATACCAATTTTTATACTTAAAGGTATAAAGAAGACTGCTCCTTCTTTATACTTTTAAGTATAAAAATTGTACAATGTACAGGGCTCGGATAAGTGGAGCATGTTGCGCCAGGGGTCGCGAGTTCGAATCCCGCCTTGGTCATGGATGTTTATCTATGTATTATATGTATTTGTATAATAAAAATCTTAAATTTATAAAACATTGAATATTAGTAGCCGTTGTCTAGTACCCGTAACAGAAGTCCTTACGGTACTTACGTAGTGTATAAGTCCACAGATATTATCTTTATTATCCTCCTTATTATTATTATAGAAATACTGGTCCGTAAATTGCCACTACTAATCTTAAGCGAACCATGATCTCTAGCAGTAAATTATTAACTAATAAAATATAATGGTGGACTGACATTTAATTCTTAATGCTTTCTTTAATTAAAGGGACAAAACAATAAATAAAACAACGTAATATCCTAGAATTTATTTTAAACCTAAGCAAAAACCAAATATTCATACTTCGGTGTGAAAAAGTAAAACACATGTGAAAATATACTTCTAGAATCCACCACAGTACTATTAACACCTTTAATATAAAAAAAAATTGAACTTAATCTAGTCTTCTACTCGATAGGTCATCAGCGTGGCTGGTTCTAGATTTTACTTTATCTATAGCTGTTTGGGCCAATGTAAGTTCCTTAACCAATCGCAGAGCCAAACAATCGAATGCAATCGCATTGGTGAGAGTAATTCCACGTACATGCCACATTGACGCATTCTTTAGGGAAAATACGGGAGAAGCAGGTACGAACACTCGACGTATGTACGTCACATAGTCTATTTAGTAACACTTAAAACTCATGTGTAAAAAAACATATTTTTCTGCATCAAGTATAAAAGTTGTATTTTATAACATGTTATTTTTCTTATTTATTTATATAACTTCGTTTCTTTGTACGTTTCATTATCAGGCAAAAAGTCAAACGCATATATACTACAGATGTATACATCAATATCATTAACATTTAAAAAAATGGCTTCACGATTTTTGCTAGTTTATATCCTAGTTTTTCTCAAATATGTGAATGATTTCATTAATAAATTTGAAAAATGTAACAAATTTGATCTTCATGACCTTTTTATTGCATAACTATAATTAGTAACTATGTGAAACATCCTAAACAATAATTAAATTTCGTTATGTTTCTATTCCTCAAAAAAACATATTTTTCTAATATTTCTCAAGTGGTTATTAATAAATTACAATTTTTTGGAAACGCTTTCTTTAAGTTCATTAAGTTGGGTACGTCAGAAAGTTATACAATACACAAAATTTGTAAAATTTGATTTATTTCTTTACTGAAAATTTATAGTTCTTAAGTCTATATTTAATTAAAAAAAAGAAATAAAAATAAAAGCATACCATACCGATAGTAATTTTATTGTAATGATCAATCTTTTGAAGATATTCTATCTCACTCGGTTCAACATTCTCCACAGTATAAGGGGGCAAACGAGCAGTCGGAGTATTCTAATAATTACCAACGCTCATAGCTAGCATAGTGAAGTATTATGAAACTACCGCGCGGGTCTTTCCCTGTCATAGGGCGAAGGGCGGGACGCTCCCTGTTTTGGACTCCTCTTCATTTTCACAGCATAAGTTCAGGTGCGAAATAAGGCCTATATCCCATCAGTGTAATTTTTTCATTATTACCCGTTTGATGTCTTAATTTATCACCAGTTCTGCCTCCATTTTCATTCAAACATAACAAAACTAACAATATTTAAATGTTACCCTTCTTTTCTTCTAAATATAGAATAGAGGGGCTATTTGGCCACCAGCTCACGATACTCACGAAACGCGACACTTGTCACTTTACGACGGTATCGTGCGAGCGAGAGGCAACTCCCCGCTCACGCCTATTTCGGGTGCAATGCAGCATGGCACTACCTCTTACTAAAACAGGGAAGTTTCACACACAACCCTCACATATCACACAGTCACAAAAACTCGGTGGGATAGAATATCTGCAGTTAAGTCTACTAAGGCTAGAAGGTCCAGTGGCGTAGCTTACTATTGGGGCCCCATATCATATTATTTGTTAAGATACCCAATTTTTAAACAAGTTCGGGCTGTTGGGGCCCCGTATTATACATTTTTGTGGACACTAGTTAGCCCCTGAAGCTAGGGGGCCCCATGTAGCTACGCCCCTGAGTTGGTCGCACGTACTAGGTGTGAACGCAGTAACTTAGTGCGATGAGGACGAGCGTCTCACGCGGCGGGGGCTACGAGAGCGGCGTTTCGATCTGGCGAGAAAAAAAAAACAGTATGCATATATTGTATTTCTCATAAAATGAGTAGGTCAGGATTTACCTTAGTCCGGTGCATAGCAGGGTGGTTTTTTAATTAGTCGCATATCATATAAACTCGTTGGAAGTAAATGATGAAATGGGAATATTATAATCTTTTAGCGAATCAAAACATTATGCATTGTCTCACGTCTTACTTAACAAGGGATTTAATTGAGACAAGGGTATGTTGGCAATAAATAACTCTGAATATTATACTCCTCAATGTGATATAGCAGGAGCCTTGTTATCCGCTGTATTATAGCAGGAGCCTGCGCCGGTTACCCCTCTACAATGTAGCCAGAGCCTGCATCAGATATCTTGTAAATTAGCAGAAACCTGAACCGGTCACATGACCACTTACAGCAGGAGTCTGCATTAGACATCTGCTATATTATAACAGGAGCCCGCATCTGAGACCCCGCTATATTATAGCAGGAGCCTGCATAGGCTACCTGCTATATTGCAGCAGGAACCTGCATTACCTGCTGCGTGAGTCGCGGGCGGGGGACCGCCGGCGCTTGCCCCGCTCCTCGCCTGCCGAAGACTCGCTGGATGACGCCCGCTTCTTTTTGGACACTGCCAACATTTATAAACAAACGTTTCCATTTTGTAAAAAGTATTGTCGTGTTGCTTATTCTCTTTTACATAGTAGTTACAAAAGTAAATTGAGTACTAATTAATACTAATAAAGTTTAAAAATAATCCTTGTCTAAACTACAAAGGACTAGGGTGAATAGTATGTCAATAGACCTGTTACAGACCCCAGCCTCTTAGAGCTTAAGTATAAGAAAGGAAACAATGATAAAAAATATGAAAATGTACTGTAAGATTTAGAGTTTGTGTGCATGTCTGTCCGTCCGCAACAGTGGTACTAAAAAGGTTTACTTACCGGCTGCCTTGGTCTCCCGGTCGCGCTGTCTCGACTTGATCATCCTCACAATCTCCATCAGCTCCTTGCGGGCCTCGTCTCTCTCCACCTCCTGTAAAACAAAAGAAATAATAAACTTGAGTGTTAGATTCAACGTGCGAGTTTACTCCGTAATAATGACGTTTATGATGTTGAATTCATAAACCCAATGGGATTTAGAAATTGTTTTAAGCTTTCACGATTTGTATTCATATTTATATACTGTAAACGGGACTTAATCGCGTTATAAAATCGAAGTATTTAGCGTCGAGAGTCGAGGTAAATACTTTGATTTTATAAAGCGATTAAGTCCCGTTTACAGTATATAAATAGGGATTTAGAAATGTGGATGAAGCAATATAATATAATATAATATAATGGTAAGAGGCAATTTGTGGTAGAGGTAACTAGTGACATCGCTGCATTGCAGCCAAGTAGAGCTGGAGCTACCTCACGCTCACATGATTATGTAGAATTTCGTGAGGTTCCTGAATGTCCTCTAGACTATTTTAAGGATGTCTATGGGCGTCGATATTCAACTTACAGTAAGTTGTGTAAAAATTTTTTAAGGTATTATGTATAAATGTTTTGGGCACCTGGACTTCTTAAGCTACCCGGAGGTCGTGCCTGACCATCTGTCAGCACTACCTCATTTAATCTGTATCTAAACCTTACAATAATCACCTTTTTCTTCTCCTCGATGGATTTCTCAGGACTCCTCTTGGTGGCGTGCGATGTCGAACGCTTTCGCTCGCGTCCCGTTGGCGACTTAGATCTGTAAATTTACATCATGTCTTTATATATTGCCGCCAGGACAGAAGGGACTATGGTGATCCTGAAAACCAGTGTCAGGTCAAAAGTTCTGACGTTAACTGAGGTTCCACCATTTTGTGAAGCACACTGTCGCTAATATGTTTTGACTGCCTACAGATAAATACATTCAAATATTGTATGTGTATTGTACCTACTGTTATAATATAAACGTTTCACTATAACTAAGATGTAATGTTGTGTATTAGTTACAGTGTGTTTGCAAATAAAGTTTTTCTTATTCTTATTCCTATCAGCCACATTTTGTGTAACGCTGAGTAAGAATGCGGTCATTCCATTGAAAATAAAATTCAGAAACATTAAATTTTGACCGTCCGCTAAAAACCGTCTGCTAAAAATAAATTTTAATAACTTGCGCTGCCAAGGCGGATCTAAGAACACCACTTTCGTTAAAATCGGACAAGTACTTCTGACTGTAACTGGAACATTGAAATGAACATACATACATGCGATCGATAACCATTACCCTCTTTACGACACAATAAAATATGAAATTTTATAGCAGAACTAGCTGCGCCCCGCAGCTTCACCTGCATAAGTTTTGATCCCGTATAAATATCGAGATATGTAGCATATATGTACCGACCTGTTAGTAATATTCATGCAAAATTTTAAGTAAACCCATGCAGAACTTTTGAGTTTAGCCACGACATACCTACAGACGAACAGACAAAATATCTAACAACTATATTTTTGGCCTCGTTATAGATTGTAGATCACGCCCCAAGTATTGCCCTTATAAGCTGAAAAATGTTACTCACCTGTCTTCCGAAACATGTTTCTTTTTTTCTTTATCCTTCTTGTCGTCCCTTCTTCTTTCTTCATAGCTGTCTTCCCTCTTCCTCGATCTCTCTCCCCTTTCTTCTCTCTCGCTCCTCTCTTTGGATTTGCTCACCTTACCTTCTCTACTTTTGCCCTCTTTATGACTCCTACCGGGATCCTCGCCTCTCTTTTTCTCGTCTAATATCTTGCGAGCATCCTTCTGATCTAACTTCCTCTCTTCTCTATTCTCAGTCCGTTTGCTTTCACTTTCACTTCTTCCTTTATCGTCCTTGTCAGAATATTTGCGTTCTCTCTCACTCCTGTACTTGTCGCGTCTTTCTTCCTTATCATCTCTTCTCTTCTCTTTTTCACGACGCTCGGACTTAGCGTCTTTCCTGTAATATAAAATATTGTAATGAATTTTCAGATTTGGTTCAAAATCGATAATTAATACATTCTATTTATGAAATTAGAAACATTTATATTTTTTTTGTCCTATAAGTATTATCGTGTGGACAACTATAAAACCGTCAATGAACTTTATACATGATCTTGATCGTTATCGGCCGGCCTTGTAAAATGTCGATTTCAAATATTTTAATACCCTTTAGGAAAGTCTATTAATTCATTTCTTCATCTTGTAACTGATAGGAATAAATAATCTAATAAAACTGTTTTTAATTCGCCAAAGTATGAATGGCAAATTTAAGGCTGTGTCCCCAGTAGGTCTTTATTAGGAGTCTCGAACAATTTTAGACAGTTAAACAAATCAGTCACAATAATTTTCATAACCGATTAGTGCCCGTTTCTGCCGCTAGTCGGCGTGAAAGTCGCCACTCACCCAGCATTCTTCTCTTTATTCTTGCTGAACGTACTCCGCAGCAGGTTGACTGGGTCGTACTCGTCTCCCCCCTCCCCTCCCCGCTCCCCCTCCGACGCCTGCACCGCCACCGCCGACGCCAGCTTGGGGGCGTGGCTGACCGCGGACGCGAGACCCTCGCGGCGTCGCGGCTCTCTGAGGTCACGGGAGTCCCGGGAGTCCCTCGCGTCTCTCGCGTCCCTGTGTTTTAAAAAAAGATTTGTAATGTACAGTCACGAGCAATAATATACATATTTTACACTTTAGTACCTTGTCATAATTTCTATTTTAATAATTCCATATTATTGCTTTGACTTGTCAAAGAAAACTATTGTGACGGGGTACTAAAGTGTATACATATCATTGCTCGTGGCTCTTCCTATTGCTGCATCAGCGTTTCAGCACAAAACGACCTGTCGTTTAAGTAATATCGACGTGAACTGACACTTATAGCGCCGTGTAGCTGTATATAGCGTGAATAGGGTAGCGCGTAATTATTGAATTAGCTCCAGCTTTCCATGCTGCGTAGCATGTTGCTGACGCTTCAATAAGCCTGCTCTGATTATCTGAGCTGATCATGTCGGTCCTAGAGTACGAGCTAACGCCTCGGCGCGTCCGGGAAACGGCGGCTCCCAGCGACGCTGCTGTTGCTCTCTTTCTTCTACAACGTAGAATGTTGCTGACGCTTCAATAAGTCTGCTAATTACCTGAGCTGGTCGTGTCTGGGGTTGACTCCCAGAGCCCGAGCCAGCGCCTCGGCGCGTCCGGCCGGCGGCGGCTCCCAGCGACGTTTCTGCTGCTCTCTTTCTTCTGTTGAAACATGAATCTGATGTGAGACGTGCTAGTCTCATTTATTGCTTTGTTTACTAGATGTCATAGTTTATTAGAAGAAAATGTTATCATCATCATCATCAGATGGAAGCCGTCCACTGCTGCACATAGGCCACATATACATATACATGTCTTAAGCCGTTTTCCTGAAATACGACAAATATCAATATACAGACAAATAGAGAAACAGGCGAAAGTTATAAAAAATTGTTGAAATGTTCGATGTTATTGTTTCTAAATACTCTCAATCAACTTTTTCGTATATCTTCTATATAAGTATATTAAAATCTATATTGTGTATGGAAATAAAGAAATAAAGGCTTTCGACTCTATTTATCTTTAATCAGGGCCAGCCTTTTTTAAATATGTATAGAAATATAGTGTATGTTCCTAATAACGTACCAACGTGATCTACGTCTTCTTCAAAGTCCAGAGCATTGTAATCCACCTTCTCGTGCTGGCTTCGTTCTGTGGAATTAAACATTTCATAATTTAATTATTATATAAGTGTGGAACGATCCGACCGGGGAGGTACCCCGGTCGGATTGGGATCGCATAAAAAAACGCATCGATAAGCAGCAAGAGATACACTACTAGAAGATAGGTAGGTACCTAATATACTATACGTAATGCTATAGGGAAGCTTATAACTGAATAATTCTTTATCTGTTCTGCTGCTCTCGCTTACACGAGACCGACGTAAAGTGACAGCTGTGCTGTTGCGTTTCGTGCGGTGTAAGTAGCCGGTGGCCGATGGGGGTAGGAGGAGAAAGGAGGCCAGGCATCTGTATAACCTCTATGAGGATGTCTATGAGCTTCGGTAGTCATGAAAATGGCTCCTACTGCTCGTTTGCCCCCCGATACCATAAAAAAAAAGTCCTGATGTCGTCAGTTGTTAAAAGTACTTTTAACAACTTAAAAAAATATTTACTTGTTTACTCTTTAACGCAAAATGTAGTAATGTATCTAGCAGGTGTGAGGCGACTACAGCTGCTGTAAAGTATCCGAAACTGGGTTGGAAACTTAAATAGAACGTGACAAAATCCGTTAGTCATCCGAGTAAACTTAAAAGCATATATCAACAAGCATTTTACTACTTAAGACGGTTTTAAGTAGTAACATACTATACTATTACATATAGTATAGGTACTCTAGTATATAGTACATAATATATTTACCTATAGTAGTATCGCACTCCCCTTCCTCCTTCTCGTGCGGTCCCTCGGGAGTCCCGGGTTCATCGGGTCCTAAAAATATTTTAAAAAATCATCGTTAACCAGACCTCATAGTATGCTCTCACAGAAAGTTAATTTATTTCTAAAGCTTTCGCATCCATAGCTCTGTAAATGGCGTTGCTGCAACTTTCAAAATGGCGTCGCACACACCACTCACAATGGCCCCAGATATGCAACTCACAAAATGGCGTCGCATACGGAACTCACAAAATAGCGTCACATACGCAACTCACAAAATGGCGTCGCATACGGAACTCACAAAATGGAGTCACATACGCAATTCTCAAAGAGGTTTCACATACGCAACTCTCAAAATGGTTTCGCATACATAACTGCTAAACCACAGTAAACTAACGGTGAAGCTGGTGACTTTGATTGCTTTTCAAGAGCCAGGGGTAAAGAAATTGAAAGTGCACTTACTTCAATTGGTAACATTTATCTAGGCGCGTAGGAAGTCGCTTATAATCAAGCAATCCCCGTCATCAGTCAATCATTAGTGAAATTATTTGTTTTCCAGACCGTAAACAAATATTTTATTTCCTAAGAGTTTTCAATTTTCATTAGTATTTGTTTTTTTCTATGTAATATTTCTCAAGATTTTGATAAGTTCTACTCACTGCTGTGATGCTTGTCCACTGGCTTACTCCTGGGAGGTTCCGCCTCCTTCTGGTCGTGATCTATGCGCTGTCGAATTACAAATATATAATACAATATATTAAAATTTTCTTTCTTCTCTTAAACTAGCATATTATATACCTCTCGCTTACACGAGACCGGCGTTTTTTTTTTCGTTTTGCGCGGTGTGAAGTATCTCCTGGCCCATGGAGGGAGGAAAAACAACAATGACAACGCATCTGTATATAAGTAGTTGGCTGTAGTATGGATGTATATTGGCGTCGATAGTCACTAAAATGACTCCGAATGTCAATCGTTCCCGTCTCCTCGTTTTCCCTCTTATACTATACAAGGATGATAAAATCGAGAAGCATTAAATGGAATCATATATTTAATGTATCATTCTCAGACTACAGAATAAAAATCAATCAGAGCAATAAGATTAGCCACGGGACTTTTTTTTAAGTTTTTTCTCACTCTATAGTCGCGGTCAGCTGACTAAGGGTCATTACTCATTACACAGTGCGATATTGCGGCTCCGCGTCTTACGGAAGGAACCTCTTTCGGCAGACGCGGAGCGGCAACGGCTCACCATCACGGGTCGCCGATTCGTTACGCAGGTCACGACAGGTCAGTCAAAAGGATGTTTACATTTTTTCATAATTATTAAGCTATTTAATTTCTTCACTATTATACTTCTCGTAAACTTTTAATGGGTTCGGATTAACAGTATGCACTTACAGTATACATGGTTTCATTTAGTGCCTCTCTTTTTTATCAACCTTGTATATAAAAAGAGCATAATTTCAAATAAATGCATATTTATGTGATGTTACAATATAACTCACCTCATACTCGGCCAACTTGATGATACGTCGCTGCGCCTGCCGCCAGTGTGGCGGCGTCACGGAGCGCGACCGCGACCGCGAACGCGACGGCGTGCGGTATCGCTGCGACAAACGCACGTTATACACACCACACTACTTTACCGCTGCGTTTTTAATTATTTATTTATTTTATATTCAGGAGGAACAAAAGATTAACTAGTAGTAAGTACTAATTTTAATTAAGTAGAACCCGTAATTGTTTGTGAAATTCATAGTTGATTTTTTAACTAAATATTATGTTAGTAATAAATTGTTATGATAAAATACCAACTTTTCATCATTAAAGTACCAATGGAATACCTCGTTTAAATAAATATATAATTTAATATGAGAATCGTGAGGTCAAAAGTTAAATTGTATGTTGGT
>LUGF01037862.1:388012-401771 GCA_001625245.1 Calycopis cecrops
AAGATAACATTGCAAACGTGTCGGCGCCGAAATTGTCGGCGCCGGAAACCTGCTTCTTTATAAAAGCACCCTAAGGGTCATTACACCGTGCGATATTGCGGCTCCGCGTCTTATGGAAGGAAGCTCTTTCGGCAGACGCGGAGCGGCAACGGCTAACGATCACAGGTCGCCGAGTCGCCGACGCAGGTCACGACAGGTCAGTCAAAAGGATGTTTACATTTTTTCATAATTATTAAGCTATTTAACTTCTTTACTATTATACTTCTACATGGTTTCATTTAGTGCCTCTCTTTTTTATCAACCTTGTATATAAAAAGAGCATAATTTCAAATAAATGCATATTTATCTGATGTTACAATATAACTCACCTCATACTCGGCCAACTTGATGATCCGTCGCTGCGCCTGCCGCCAGTGCGGCGGCGTCACGGAGCGCGACCGCGACCGCGAACGCGACGGCGTGCGGTACCGCTGCGACAAACGCACGTTATACACACCACACTACTTTACCGCTGCGTTTTTAATTATTTATTTATTTTATATTTAGGAGGAACCAAAGATTAACTACTAGTACTAATTTTAATTAAGTAGAACCCGTAATTGTTTGTGAAATTCATAGTTGATTTTTTAAATAGATTTCTTATGATAGTAATAAAATGTTATGATAAAATAACAGCTTTTCATCATTAAAGTACCAATGGAATACCTGGTTTAAATAAATAAATAATTTACTAAATGAGAATCGTGAGGTCATTAAAAGTTAAATTGTAATAGTACCATTGAAATAAGTTACACCGATGTACCTGCGCAGAATACATTTTTTTGAAAGGCGCGAAAATATTTCAGCCAATCACCAGGCAATATTTTAGCATGGGAAATTCTTCATTCGCTATTGATCAAACGAGAGTTGGCTGTCAATTTCTTAGCCGAACATCAGCTCTCACAGGCTGTCATTCATACACACGTCAAAAGTCATGCAGCACAGATATCGCGAGCGAGATAGCATAAGCTCACGTCTTGTTATATTTTAAGCCTCATGAGTTGTGGAATAAGGTTTTTATTGAATTGGTGTTATAAATCGGATTAGATCGACATATGTTGCACTCTTCTGCGTCAATGACGAAAGCCGATGCAACTTATTTTCGTGGTCGAATTATACCGGGCTAGCACATCGCTTCATAGGTTATATATGTTATTCGTTAAATATATCAAGTTGTACTCACAAACACGCCACGCCCCTTAATTATCCTGCCACTCCGCGTGTACGCGTGGCGATCTCTCTCGCGGTAGCGCGCCCTGGAATTATAATACAATTAAATTAAAAATAAAAAAAAATATAATTATCTTCATTATATTCCGAAAACCATTAACTTGTAAAATTGTTAAACACGCCTGATGTCGCATACAGACGTCCACACGTGAGCATAGGTAACGGCAAATGTATATAACGAAACCCATCTAGAAGTTCAGCCATTCGGTATATGCAGATACAAACTTTCGCCTTTATAATATTAGCAGTAATCGTATTAAAAGTGCACATGCAGCGCCAGCTCCAGGCGGAGGCTTGGGGGATGCACCCGCTGCAGCGCCGGGCCCCGCAAGACTTAAGGACCTAAAGTTCATTTTTGCACCCTTCTCAACTTGAAGGTCTCCAAACCTCACCAGAGGCCCCACCAGAGCTTAACACGGCACTGCGCGCATGATATTATCAGGTGTAGACAGAACATATAAGAATACTTTTTTTACAACAATGTTCAAGCCTTTTTTATACTAATAAATATCATAAAGTTGTCTTGTGTTATTGTATATATGCATACACACATAGTATATTACGTATACACAGTATAATTTAGATACTTAAAATAAGATATAATAATTGCTATAAACTTACTGTAAAAATTTACAAAAGCTGGAAAAATATAACGTACACACTTAAAAAGTAAATAAATATATTCTATTCTAAAGCTAGAGTAGACTACTACTAGAGTAGAGAGAGAGTAGGTAGAGAGTAATAACCTCATAGAAGGGTCGTTTATTTATTCTTAACACAGCTACTATTTTTTACGGTAGTTAAAGTACAAAATGTGGTAACATTAAAGGCATCAAATCAATTACTTCTAACCGCAACTTGTGAAATCCTAATTTGAAATTAATTCTCAGTTAAGATGATATACTACTTATTGGTTAGTTTATTAGCTTACTGGGCACTGTTTAATACGAATCTGTTGAACCAATCCTTCTTTTATTAATAGTACCTCATATGTGTAGAAATTACCAAACCCCCTTATTAATAGACATAGGTTAACTTTATCCAAGCATTCAAATAGTATTAAACTGACATCTGTCAAATTCCATATTGATAAACACAACAGTGTCAATGTTTATTGATAAAGGGGTTTGGGAATTTCTATTTATATGAGGTACTATTAAGTAGAGTTTAAATTTGTACCGTGACTTGTTGGAGGTGTAAGAAAAAAATCGAAAGGAAGAAGAACGGCAACAACACATGATTTGCCGATCTTCTTCCTTTCAATTATATGTATGTCTAGCAACAGTAACAATTATCAACAGCCTCCGATTGTTCGTTTGTCTCCAGAGACTCCTTTATCCATTTCTTTTTACAAATTTTGGACCTATACAAACAGAGGTCATTTTACTTGTCACTTCATGAGAGGTATTTTCCCCGCCTCGTCTTACAATGCAACAATTGCAACTCTTAAGCATGCAAAAGTTATTTTATATCACTTAAAACCTCTGGTACCGACCACGTGTTCGCTGCGTGTTTTTGAAGCGTTCAGGAACGTCCGCGGTAACCGAAACATACCGGTAACCGGTACATTTACCAAGAAAAGGGTACGCGGGTAAAATCGTGGGCTACAGCTAGTACCTACACAAATGAATGTATCACCTCTCTCTGTCCCTCCTGGGGTCGTTCCTATCCCTGTCCTGGTCTCGCCCGCCCCGCATGAGGAACCTGTTGGTGGGCACGTCGGGTATCTCGCGAGGGTCGATCTTCGACGTCTGCACCAGAGGGTGAGAGGGCGCCTCCGGGACCTCTTCTTCACCTTCGGAGGGACCCGATTGATGCCTGAATGGAAAATATATATCGGATAAGAAAACAGTAATATAACATAATATAACATAACATATACATGCACACGCGTCTTTTTTGAAAACATACAACCAATCTTTGTACTTTTTGTAACAGGTAGTGCTATGCTGCATGCATAATAACAATATAACTGAGATAAAAGGTTTTACATGTAGCATTTGTCTGTCTAACCATCTTTAATTTGATTTAATAGTAAATGTTATTTTTTTTATGTTAAAGGAGAGCATACGAGCAGTCTGAGCCATTTTCATGACTACATACGCCCATAGACATCCTCATAGAGGCTACACAGATGCGCTGCACTCCTCTTTCCTCCCACCTCCATGGGCCACCGGCTACTTGCATACCGCACGAAACGCGACAGCACAGCTGTCACTTAACGCCGGTATCGTGTAAGCGAGAGGTGCCTCCCCGGTCGTGCCGGCCCAATTCGGCTGCATGCGAGCATACAATGTGGCACTACCTCTTCCTTAAAAAAAGTGCAGCAGGGACTGACAGTATCTAGTGGCCGACTTCTGGTTATTGAGTAACAATGCCAAAATTAGCAAGCATACCTTTTCTTTTTCTTATCTTTCTTCTTCTTTTTATCCTTTTTGGGAGATCGGTCTGACTCCTCCCCACTCTCTTCTTTCTCCTTTTTCTTTTCCTGCTTTCGTTTCTTGCCTACAATAAAATATATTTTGTCATAAAACTATGGAACTATTATTTCTTATTATTTTGTTTCACTAGCTAATGGTAATATTGAATCAATACACATAAAAAACATGAGAAAACCGAAGTGTTTGTTGAAACGCGGTTATACTATACAACTATTGGTCCGAATTGGAAAAAATCAACACGCAGTCAGGGACGATAGCAGTGAAAACATAAAAGTGACAACAATAACCTGTATTTAGTAGCATACATAGCTCCACTTTCCAGTGCATGGGGTAGCATGTTGCTGACGTAAACTCATAACATGATTTTTCCACACCTAAGAAGTTTCAATTTCAAAAAGTTTCCATGGCAGATAGCCCATTAATTGATGAAGGCTATTAATATATACGATCGCAACGATATTTATTCAGTGTGTATGTGCGGGCATGTACACTTACGAGCAATAGTACATATACATATAAAAGGTTGATAAAAGCCAGAGGCGTTAAATTAAACCACATATACTACAGTTAATCAGAAACTATTAAAAAAAAATTACGACAAGTATACGAAAATATTTTTTTCGAACAAGTTAAAAAGCGAAAAAATGTAATCATGCTTTGTACCTGGCGGCTACTCACGCACGGGGTGAACAGCCTATACTCGCTATCAGCTGAGGTACAGCGTGTACGAAGTGAGAAAAGACTTTGAAAAATTCCTGTGGCTAAACTATTGCTCCGATTGATCTGATTTTTGTGTAGCGTGGAAATTATGCACTAAATATGAGGTTTCATTTAAAGCCTCTCGCCTTTATCAAACTTGTATACACTTTAGTACCTTCTCATAATTTGTATTTTAGAAATTCCATATTATTGCTTTGACTTATCAAAGAAAGTACATATTGCTCGTAACTGTACGTGTGCATGTGTGAGAGAGTGCCAATGCGTGTGTGTGCGTGTGCATACGTGTACGTGTGCGTACGTGTACGTGTGAGTGCGTATACCGATCGGACTGCAGCCGCACCAGCTGGCCGCAGTTGGCGACGGCGACGTCCTGCAGCGTGTGTGTAAGTGTGCGTGCGTATACCGACCGGGTTGCAGCCGCACCAGCTGGCCGCAGTTGGCGACGGCGACGTCCTGCAGCGTGTGTGTACGTGTGCGTGCGTATACCGACCGGGTTGCAGCCGCACCAGCTGGCCGCAGTTGGCGACGGCGACGTCCTGCAGCGTGTGTGTAAGTGTGCGTGCGTATACCGACCGGGTTGCAGCCGCACCAGCTGGCCGCAGTTGCCGACGGCGACGTCCTTTAGCGTGTGTGTACGTTTGGGTGCGTATACCAACCGGACTGCAGCCGCACCAGCTGGCCGCAGTTGGCAACGGCGACGTCCTGCAGCGGGCGCGCGTTGCGGTCCACCGGAAGCGCCTCCAGCTGCCGCACCAGCGCCGCGCCGCCCACCACGTGACCGAACACCACGTGCACACTGGACACAACACGTATATGTAGACAACTGCACAGTGCACGCACGCTGCCTACAGATGTCAGTAGTAAGAGGTAGTGCCACGCTGTGTGTATGCATGGAGCCCAATTCGGCCGGCAGGACTGGGGAAGTACCTCTCGCTTACACGATAACATATCGTGCGGCAAGTAGCAGGTTGCCCATGGAGGTAGGAGGAGGAAGGATAACACATTCGTATAACCTCCATGAGTATGTCTATGAGCGTCGGAGGTCAGGAAAATGTCCCGACTGCTCCTTTGCCCCCTTATAAAAAAACATGCGTGTAGGAGTGTATTAGACAGTGGACATCCAACAAGAACACAAACCAGTGGTAGCATTTTTAACCTTGATGACAATTGTAAGATTTTACGATGAATAACCGGAATACACTAACACATGTATTATATACTCTAAGGCAAGGAGTTTTGTTATATTTCTGGCGTAAAAACAGGGTGGTAAAAAGCTAAATGCCCATAGGGGCACTTTGAGCCCAGGAATGCAGAAGGACAATAACATTCATTGGTTTTCTATTTTTTTTTTTAAAGGAAAAGGGCCTCATTCATTCAATCTGCCACAAAGGTCTCAAACGGAACAACTACGGTACTGCAACTAATGAAAAACAATTTAAACACTCACTTGTCGAGATGCGGCGCCGGCTGTGTTGTTCTACAACACACAAGAACACAGTAATGAGAGCGCGCGCCGCTCCCAGCTCGGCCGCGTTCTACACAACAACACACGGTTCATATTGGTGGCGTGGCGTGCGCAACTCTGTGGGCGCAACACGCACGCTGCGTACAGATGCACATATTAAATATACCATAACTAGACAATATAGAAAAATTAAGCTTACATTAAACATTATAAAAAACTTACGGGGATGTTAAATTAAGAAAAATTGTAAGATTATTATACAAACCGCTTTCATTGTTTTGGTCCAATAAAATTTGCTATTAATTATGATAATTCAATACATAAATTGTAACTTTTAATATTTTATAGCATTGTATTTTGTAACTTTTAATATTTTATAGCATTGTATTATGTATCATTTGAGCAAGGTCCTGCCCGCTTAATCAGCTGCTATATAGCATGATGGTACTTTTTAAAAAGATGTATAAATTTAGCAAATCAAAAAGCCTAAAATTTATTGACTTTACCAAATTATACATTTGAAAATATTACAAATATAAAAAAAAGATATATGTTTATGTGAATACATACAACAGTCTCTCAGATTATTCCGTTATGCATTTCATGCCCTTCTTACCTTCTGTTTAACTTACATAAAGAACTGGGATCCATTTGTATCCTTGCCTCTATTTGCCATTGACAACAGGTATGGCCTGTCATGGATCAGTTCAAATGTTTCATCTGAAATATAGTATATTTGACATGAATTTACAGTAATTATATTACTAGATGGATTGTTCAGTAGTCCAAGATGGATGTGAGTGGCAGGAAATTCAACTGGGCATTCTTTGAGTGCATAGAATAAAAGAAGCGACGACATAATATGTAAAGCTGTGGGCAGAAAGTGGGAAAAGATCGCCGAAGACCAAGACCAGTGGCGTGATATATTATAGGCCTATGTCCAACAGTGAATTGTGTATATCGACCACAAATTACGGAGGCATGACTCCAATGATGATCCTCTCATATCGATGAAGCTGCATCGGCCTTCGCCTTCAGCAGTTTCCTTATAAAAAAAAACATTGAATTGCAATAGGCTGATGATGACGATTAAAAGAACCCTATGTCCAGTAGCAGTCAGATGAAGGGTTGGCTTTTATTGGTCTGCTGATGATGTTTTGTTGTTTTGAAAAATACCTAAACTTAAAATGCTTAAATCTGATAAGTGCCACACATCACACATCTTCCTTCATTTCTTAACTTGCTTGCTTCACAATCATAACTCTCTTCATAAAAAATTGCTAATAACCACATTGAAATAGTTAATCACTATAAGTTAAACTAACAAATTGAAAATAATAGCTGAAGTTTATTTTTTTATTAAAACAAATAGAACATGATTGAATGTAAATTACGAAACATGGAAATAAAAAAATATAAAAAAACTATGTATATGCTAGTTGATACACAATATTGTGATGCGTTTTTAGATAGTAAAATAGATAGCCAAAATACCCTCAAAGGTTCCACCATATATGGATTCTCCTCCTGTTCCATTGGCATTGGTAAAGTCACCGCCTTGTATCATGAAGTCTTTTACGACACGATGAAAGACCATCCCCTGAAAATAATATATTTTTTAATGATAGTAAATTCAATTTAGTGCACATAAGATTTTTCAATAACTTTAATTAATTTTATAATGACCATTATATGTTACCACTGGAAATCATTAAAAATTATCAGTTATTTTCTATGTACAAACAATATTTTGTAGATCACAATTTATACTAACTACAGTTACAGTTCACAACACAATTAACCATTAAGAGCATTTTAAATTAATTACCCATGGCCTAGTTGCCTTGTTGCCTCAATTTGTTTTAGTGCCTAATTATTATTTGGATTTGTAAAGTAAAAATTAATAAGCTTTAACGATAAATTAAATAGCATTATACTATGAAAAATAAACTGAAATAAAAACATCAAAGTTACCTTGTAAGTCAAAGGTTTACCAGTATTTTTTCCTATCCCCAAATCCCCAGCGCATAGGGCCCTAAAATTTTCTGCAGTTTTCGGCGCAACATCATTGAACAGCTCGAAAATGATTCTTCCGGAAGGTAGGCCCCCAATAGATATGTCCATAAACACGCGATCGCGCTGCGGCTTCTCGTCACCGTCGACCGTCATACTTGTACTCGGTCGTAAGAGCCTTTGGTAAGAGCTACTTCAATCGATATCTTACAACATTAAAAATCTGTTACAGACTTTATATATCTTCAAATACCTATCAATTAAAATTATTTTGTAATTCGGAAATCGAATCGCAGAAGCAGTCACTTGCTTGACGTAAGACGACAGACGTTACTTCTTCTTTTTAAAATTAAAGAGGTTTCGAGACAAGGCAAATGTGAAATGACTTTATTAGAATATTAATACGTTTATTTCCAACACATCCATATTATTGTTAGGTGCATTATCTTAATTTTTATTGTTAGTTTGTAATAAAAATTAATTCATTTAATTGAAAATTAATGCCAGTATCAAATCTTTTTAGTTTACAGAAAGAGAAAAGATTTATTAATTTTATTTTTTATATTATCAAATAACAAATGATACATTTATTCGTTACAAATTTTATAGCTACATGGGGACCGTGCGCGGTGCGTGAAACAAAAAGGCAGTCCTCGTGATATTTTTTGGGATTAAGGGATAGCAAAACACAATGAAAATGACATGTACACATATTAATAAGTCATATCATGCGTTAGCTATTATGGAACCCGTGCACGAAACATAGAGGCAGCACTTTCACTAAATGTAACGCACCCTAGTGATCATTTTAGGAATTAAGTGCTAGTAAAATACTAAGCAAAAGACAATTACAATGACATTTCATATCATACGTACAAACGAAAATTTACTAGCATTCGGTTGACACTTCAGCCACTAGTTAGCGTGGTGGTCGAAAAGCTTGACCCCTGTAGGTAGTTTCTGAAATTGCTAGCACAAGGTTCACATTTCAGCCACTAGTTAGTGTGGCAGTCTAGAAAGTTGTTCCCTGTAGCTAAAATGGCATCGACACACACGTTTAAAACATTTGGCTTATGGAAAAGATCAAGATCGGGGCATACCTCAGGGGTTAAGTCTTTAAATTAAGGAATTTTTGCCTTTGTACATGTAATTAAGATACTATTCAAAGATCAATCTCTAGCCAATGTTTAGGTTACGTCCATATTTCGGCCGCGAACTCAAGGGAAAGACATATTTTAAAAATTCTCAATTAAATCTGTTTAACCAGACATTAATCATTAGCAAAGCAATAGAGTAGAGTAGATAGATAGTTTTTTAAAGTACAGACTTAATTTATGTATAATGTGTTATTATATATATATATTTATTTATTTTAATCAAATCCAATTCACTCTTTAAGGCAATATTACACGGGTCAACCAAATTGCCTCAATTCCATTGAAAAACATTGAACATTGCACATTGTAGGAATTTACCAATATACACGTAAATTATTTATTTAACATTGAATGTTCACTTAGTGCATAGTGATGTCGCGTCAACTCGTACGTGCGGGAGTATCGTTAATCTGCGACTATTTAATAAATTAGTTAAATAAAAAGAAAATCTAAAAATGTATCTGCTTGCGCAAACCAAAATAACTTTGGAACATAAATTTCATCCATTGAGCAGCCACTCTTCGTAGATTTCTTTATTTTAGCTATTTCATAACTAATATTAATAATGTCGTTCTAGCCGATTTCGGCTACGGCGGCCGCCTACATAGACGTGCCTTCTGCGCAGGACATATTATAGTGCACAAGTGTGCGCGCAAACACAAGTGCACTCTCTATTCCCTCATTCTTATATTCCGATGGGACGGCAATCCGACACGACCGGTGAGAAATCAGGCGCAGGACCTACGGCTTAACGTGCTCTCCGAGGTACGGGGGTGTAACACCGCCAACTTCCTGACTCCGGACTGTTATTAGAAATTGAAAATTCCCAATAACAATTTTCGGTCCGACCCGGGATTCGAACCCGGGACCTCACGTCTGTGGTTGAACACGCTTACCACAAGACCACGAGGCAGTTATTTAATAACTATATCGGGTGCGAATTCTTTTTATTTTTAGCTTAATATCCTCTTGGGTAACTCCTTCAATATTTAAGTCCTCCTTCAGTGATCTTATAGCATTATTACGCTGATTTCTATCTTTGTAATAATTTGATTTTGTATTCCACAAACACACATACATTTGAAAACGCTCCAAAAATAGCGGAACATGACTGGCACGCCACTTGAAAAAAAATTGAAACCGAAATAAATCCACGTGCGCAAGATGATGGGACGACGTGCGTACGCTTCGTTGTCGTGCGCAGCGCCGGATTAAGCTCTGGCGGGGCCCGGGGCTGGGAGTAAAAAAGGGGCCCCCTAATGGGCACAAAAATTATTGTAATATTATAAAAATTAATAGTATAATTACCTACTTGTACTTTGAGTAACAAAAAAAAATGCATATTATTAATGCCCACAACTATACAGTATGTATTTTTATAAGTTTTCACGTATTCCTGAAGTATTTCAGCATTACATTCCGGTAATTTGCAATTATGTGATTTAAATTAAGTGATATCGGGAAATAATTTTAGATTTCAGTAGCTTTAAACAAACAGCCGCAAGTAGATAGATACCTACTTATTCAACAAGTTGTCTTTGTTTATCAAAGTAATGTAAAATGTTAGTAAAAATATGCTCCTATGCCAGCAATGCTTCCCTGCCTGCGCAGTAGTAATTTTGTGATGCCCTTTTTGAAATACAGAAAGTTACAAACTCGTCAACGGCTTTTGATACTACTGTATTTTGTGCAGCTTAGAACTTTTACCTGCTAAGAAGTAGTCCAAATTTTGGAAATTTTGGAGAATGGTGATAATGCAGAACTTCTAATAACGATCCCGATACTGATTTTCTCCAGGAGAAAAAAACCACGTCAACCTTGGCGTTGACGTGATTTTTTTCGCCATTTTGTTACCGCGCGCGAGCTACTATCGATTTCAGAGTCGCAGGGAGATGGAGCTGTCGGGCCGTTTGACCGTTATAATAATAGTTAAATTAGTTATTATAATCTCTCTCATATGGCAGAGCATGTCTCTCAACCGAGAGAGAGAGATCGGTACCCCTTTCTACCCCAAGCTGCCCAACGAAAAATCATAGCAATCAGATGATGCGGTATTGGACTTCTCTTCGTTTCCGCAGCATTAATTCACGTCCGAATGGAACTCCCCAGAAGATGCTGCCACCTTATCGTGGTTGGTGGGCTTGCGTGGCTTTTCTCTATAACCCCTGAGGGTATGCAGGGCAGGACTAGTTATACCGGACAGATTTGGTGGGAGAGGCCAGACTAAGCGCAGCTTGACTCGGGGTATTCCCACGTCCCTCTGAATCAGCAGAGGGGTGGCGTGGATCGGAATGAGTAGCGGGTCCGATTTGGACATTGGTTACAGGGGCCTAGGGGCAGGTGGGCAATCAGACCCCATTGTATAGTTCGGACTTCGTAGTAGAGACTATTACAATGGCAGCCGGACCGTCTCCAAGGAGGATCTGGCCTTTTCAGAGATGTTTTTAGATTCCGGACCCTCCAGTAATAAATGCTTATGAATCCAAATACTCAAATGGAAGATCCATTTCGGTGAAATTGGCAAGGTAAAAAGGCTTCTGGTGGTATAAAGAGTGTCGTTACATTCTAGGATTGCCTGTTATTTGTATCTTTCATCAGATCAAAATTCCTTAGCCTGAAGTCTTCAAATAGCATTCCTTCTATGCCGCTGCCGAATGCATTTTAACAAACCTTATCAGCCATTAACAAGTAATTTATTTAAAAAATAGACTTCAAAAAGTACCTATGAAATAAATTTAATTTAACAATTTTGAATAGCAATGGCTAATGTTGTGATATATTATTTTTTATGCATTTAATGGTTGAGATGTAATGCCTTTTTGTCTCACAAAGTCTTGTACAATATACATACATGTACAATATTGAATAACAATAAATAGTTATTGCAATAACTTGTCCTTGTTGAATTTGAAATCTGATTTAATATATTTAGGTATATTTTTTATTACTTTTAATATCTGAAAATTGGTTTTCTTGACAAATGGGGCCCCCTTGACTCGCGGGGCCCGGGGCTATAGCCCCCCCTAGCCCCCCCCTAGATCCGGCGCTGGTCGTGCGCTGAATGATTCAACGTTCAATCGACATGTTACATGTTACAATTGCATTGAACAATGACCGAATTGACCAATACTGCATTGAAAGCGTTTAAGGCAATATTACACGGGTCAACCAAATTGCCTCAATTCCATTGAAAAACATTGAACATTGCACATTGTAGGACTTTACCAATATACACGTAAATAATTTATTTAACATTGAATGTTCACTAAAGGCAATATTACACGGGTCAACCAAATTGCCTCAATTCCATTGAAAAACATTGAACATTGCACATTGTACGACTTTACCAATATACACGTAAATAATTTATTGAACATTTAATGTTCACTTTGTGCATTGTGATGTCGCGCCAACTCGTACGTGCGGGAGTATCGTTAATCTGCGAGTATTTAATAAATGAATTAAATAAAAAGAAAAAAGAAAATTTAAAAATGTATCTGCTTGCGCAAACCAAAATAACTTTGGAACATAAATTTCATCCATTGAGCAGCCACTCTTCGTAGATTTCTTTATTTTAGCTATTTCATAACTAATATTAATAATGTCGTCCTAGCCGATTTCGGCTACGGCGGCCGTCTACATAGACGTGCCTTCTGCGCAGGACATATTACAGTGCACAAGTGTGCGCGCAAACACAAGTGCACTCTCTATTCCCTCATCCTTATATTCCGATGGGACGGCAATCCGACACGACCGGTGAGGAATCAGGCGCAGGACCTACGGCTTAACGTGCTCTCCGAGGTACGGGGGTGTAACACCGCCAACTTCCTGACTCTGGACTGTTATTAGAAATTGAAAAATCCCAATAACAATTTTCGGTCCGACCCGGGATTCGAACCCGGGACCTCACGTCTGTGGTTGAACACGCTTACCACTAGACCACGAGGCAGTTATTTCATAACTATATCGGGTGCGAATTCTTTTTATTTTTAGCTTAATATCCTCTTGGGTAACTCCTTCAATATTTAAGTCCTCCTTCAGTGATCTTATTGCATTATTACGCTGATTTCTATCTTTGTAATAATTTGATTTTGTATTCCACAAACACACATACATTTGAAAACGCTCCAAAAATAGCGGAACATGACTGGCACGCCACTTGAAAACCATTGAAAACGAAATAAATCCACGTGCGCAAGAAGATGGGACGACGTGCGTACGCTTCGTTGTCGTGCGCTGAATGATTCAACGTTCAATCGACATGTTACATGTTACAATTGCATTGAACAATGACCGAATTGACCAATACCGCATTGAAAGCGTTTAAGGCAATATTACACGGGTCAACCAAATTGCCTCAATTCCATTGAAAAACATTGAACATTGCACATTGTAGGACTTTACCAATATACACGTAAATAATTTATTTAACATTGAATGTTCACTTAGTGCATTGTGATGTCGCGCCAACTCGTACGTGCGGGAGTATCGTTAATCTGCGAGTATTTATTAAATGAGTAAATAAAAAAGAAAAAAAGAAAATCTAAAAATGTATCTGCTTGCGCAAACCAAAATGACATTGGAACATAAATTTCATCCATTGAGCAGCCACTCTTCGTAGATTTCTTTATTTTAGCTATTTCATAACTAATAATAATAAGCCGATTTCGGCTACGGCGGCCGTCTATATAGAC
>LUGF01037862.1:422859-437528 GCA_001625245.1 Calycopis cecrops
CCCTACACGGGCCACGGGCTACTCACACACCGCACGAAACGCGACAGCAAGTTGTCACTTTACGCCGGTCTCGTGTGAGCGAGAGGTACCTCCCCGGTCGTGCCGGCCCAATTTGGCTACATGTATGCATGTAGCGTAAGCACTCTTACCAATATCAATAGATATGTGGCAATTGTCCAATTATTTTTTTTTAAACTGTATCCCATGTTTTTACTAAACATTCGCTGTTAGCAACATTAAATTAGCTACAATCCACCCGCCGGCGCCTGTGACTCGCGGCAGGCGCCAGAGGACCCCACTAATGATTGCCCATGATTTATTTCGGAGCTGCTTTTTATTGCCAGCTGATTCTCGGCGATATGGTGCGAAGGTGTAGCTCTTGTTTGTGGTGTTTAGGACGTTGACTCCGGAATTGGGACCGAGAAACAGTTTACATCGTGTTTGCGAATCTTGAGCACATTTCCCTTGTTTTAATAATTTTTATTTATAGTGTACTAGCTTTTCCGCGCGGCTTCGCACGCCCTGAAGTCCTTCAATAAATATCAATGAACATTCGAATAGAACTGCAATAGATATTCCACTGTTTGCCACAATATTTTTGAACCCTTCTAAATAGTAAAAACTATGTAATTTTTAATATCCCTAGGAATCTATGTATATAAAACTCAAACGTGACATAGCCATCTATCAACGCACAGCCCAAACTACTGGACGGATCAAGCTGAAATTTGGCATCCAGATAGATGTTACGGCGTAGGCATCCGCTAAGAAAGGATTTTTAGAAATTCAACCCCTAAGGGGGTGAAACAGGGTGTTGAAGTTTATATGGATTTCGCGGTTGAAACCGCGGGGCACAGCTAGTACCGAATATGTGAACAAAGTTTCATGACGATCGGTTGAGTAGTTGGCGCGAAAGCGTAACAAACAAACACACATTCACACTTAAAATATTAGTAGAATAATATATTTGTACATATTTATAAGCTTTACCCTGCGCGAGTTGCTAAGCTACCAACTAAAAAAATTAAGAATTTAAACTAATATTCAATTAACTAATTTTATTGGTTTACGTTGGATATTAGCACCATCTGTCAAAAATTGGTCGGAGTAACCCAGAAACCTTTTTTGGCTCATGCACAATAACTGCTAAATATCATCACATGATCAAATACAATATATTTTATGATTCTACAAAGGACCTACACAAAGGACGACAAACAAACATTCATATTTATATAGCATAAGTGTATCGATATTTACTCAATATCAAAAATCTCTAATATACCTACCTTAGTCTCTTGCTCACCTTTTTTTATTACACTGGACAAACATTACAATTCACAATATTGTTAACAGAAATACAACATCAGTGTAAAGGCCTTGAGTTAACAATGCAACTGCTTACTGCAAGCTTACATAGATGGCACTCGTCATACTATATTGCAAACCTTACACTTCAGGATCATAATTGAAACTTTATAGAGGAAACTCCAATTACGTGTAGAAAACGAAGCATTTTTTATATTTGGTCTATACCGTCCACTAACTCCACTTAATTCAACTGTTAATTATTGTCCATTTTAATACGCAGTTTGATCACCAACTTACTAAAGGGAACGTACCAGAAAGTGCCAGTCGGCTTGTTAATATCAGAACCTTTTTGTCAACCCTTTTAAAGTATTAAAAACATTTTAGTTTAAGTCACTATACGAGATAATGCCAGGACGATTCAGGTACATCTGTGCCGCCGTGTTTACAAAATGCTGTGAGTTTACGGTGGCCCATTGAACTAGGAGGGTAGTAAGGCAACACGTCTAAGGGTCAACTTTGCTTATGTCTATGGGTGTTTATCAATAGTTACCTACTAAAAGGTTCCGACTGTTCGCTTGCTAACTAATAGTATTTATTACTAGTTGAGCTCCTCGGTTTTACCCGCGTAAGTTACGATCCCGTGGAAATATCGAGATGAAAAATAGATGTTGGCCGATGCTTAGTCCTACACATACGCACATAAATTTCATGAGAATCGGTCCAGCCGTTTCGGAGGAGTATGGTAACTAACATTGTGACACGTGAATTTTATATACATATATAGAGATTGGGTATAAATGCTAAAGTTTGCAGGTATGTTTGTAAGTCTCTCACGGGAAAACTTCGAAACTAATTTGGATGGCGTACTTAGATCTCAATCGGGCGGAACCGATACAAGTAGTACCATATAGAAGTACAATGTTAACTTTCTCCAAAAATAACTCCCCAATGGCGCCTATGGAATATAATTTGGAAGTCTCTCACCCTTGGCGCTGGCGCCCTTCGTCGGTTGGCGCCTGGCGCGACCGCACGCCCTTGGGTCGCCACTGACTCCGATGTGAGTGCTGTAGGACGTAAAAAGGGCTTACTTTAACCACAGATTAATTACAACCAACTTAAATATATTTTTTATACTATAGCGTTTGGGCCCTTATGACAAACAGACAGTCATAGGGACTGCAAATAGAAATTAAAGTTTAAAGATATCTTAAAATGATATATAATAAATATAAAAATAGCTCAGAATAGCTACAAGCTACGAATGCGTACGAAGCGCGACGTAGCTTTAACTTTGCGGTAGTGATAAGCGAGAGATACTTCCCCGGCCGTGGCGGCCCAGATCAGGTGTACATCGTGGCACTATTTCTCGATAAGTTTAAGTTAAAAATCATGTTACGATATTTATGTTCTTGGTTGTCATCTTGGTTATATGTGTGAAGATTCAAATACTGATTTTGTGATTGATGAGGTTATGTATGAGTTTCTTAACATTTTTGCGTAACCTGGGTGCAGATGTTTGTGTTCAAATAGATCCGACCTTTGCCCCTATTACTATACAAAATAGCGTCATTGCTACATAGCAGTCAAATTCAGTCGGAACGACGGGGGCGCGTTAAGGCGCTAAAGATTTCTTAGCTTTGTGCGGTTTAAGATAAATTCGATGACAAAACGAGGTATTTTGAGAGCAGACAAACAAAACCTTAGCCATGGACCACTTTTACATAATTCTTGTTAGCAAGGACCACAGTGTAGGTTTAATATAAATAGACAGCACTGCACGGCAACCAACGGTTTACCGCCCTTTAAATTAAAAATCATTCGCGGACTATATTTAGGCTTCTACGGACCACTCGTGGCCCACGGAGCACTGGTTGGGAACCACTGCTCTATACCAGTGGTTCTTAACCGGTGGTCCGCGGACCACTAGTGGTTGGAAGCATCTCAAGTGGTCCACGAGCCATGCCTTACCTCCAGATCAATAAACAAAATTCCTTTTTTTTTTATTTTTTAGGTAGAACTACGCTAAGGCTGAAGGCCCAGTGCAGCTTCATCTGTATGAACAAAATTCCACTCAGCTGGGGTAGCCCGCGGCACAACGAATATTTTGTCAAACGGTCCCTCAGGACTAAAAGGTTAAGAACCACACTTGCAGGTCACTTGCAGGTTTCTATTTCTTGATGCTGTTTTGCCTTCTATGACTCTAAAAAAAATTATGAATATGAGATTTAGCTAAACAAGAATCCTTCTAGAAGTGACATTACTTCATCTCTATAATTAAATCATCTTCACAGCAAATAAACAAAGTTCTTGTAGTTGTTATTGAGCTGCAAAGGGTCTAATAAGGAAGGGAACGGAGACGGAAAGTCCCGACTCCGGATAAGCCCTTCGTGGCACGAGGGAAGCATATTAATTGATATTTGATATATCCCCTCCTAGGACGACTGGCTTTCCCTTTATGTTTAGTGAAGGAAAATGAAAAATTTATAAAGGAAAATGCTTAAATCAGGGTTTCTTATAGTGGGGTCGACGGACCCTCTGGGGGTCTGTGGCTTATTTGGCAGGAGTCCACGGTAGCTCAGTTTAAATCTTAACATACTTATCAGTAAATAAATATATATAATAAATAATATATAAGGTTTGTTTTCTTTTCCTGAAGTATTGTTTGCTAGGGGTCTGCGCAGCTTTTAAATTATCGTAAGGGGTCCGTCACTGCAAAAAGTTTAAGAAACCCTGGCTTAAATGACGAAAGACGGATCCTCACCAAACCTTTTCAGATTACTCTTAATACTGTCCGGGTCACTAAGGTTTTAAGGCTTTAAGGTTTTCAAGCCAATCTACATTTTCCTATAAGTCCGAGCGAAAACAAAAAGTAATGTATAATACACACCCAAGTGTGAGTTTTTGTTGACCTCCCATTAAATTCTCTGAGGCCAACTAATATATTATTTAATTATGTAACGTAAATAAATACATAACTATATAATGTGCAGGTCCAAATGCAGGTAATAATAATATTAAAAACGTAGACAGAGAATATTAAAAAGAACTTTGTGGCGGTGCCATGCGAGCTTCAACAGCCTGGCTACACATATGGCTGTCACAGGTAAGGTTGCCAGACCAAAAAACCAAAAAGCCTGACACAGGCTCAAATTTAAACGGACATTTTGCTCTGAATGCCTAACCCAGGGTTTTTACAGAAAAACAGTTTTGTTTTATTCACTTATTATTATTATTCTTTTGAGTCTTATTCTAATAACTCCGTTAACGTTTTGGTAAACTCGTCTATAACCTAACAAAAGCCGGACAGGTAGAATTGTGCAAACTTGGCCCGACACAACTGTAAAAACCGGCCAAGTGCGAGTCAGACTCGCGCACGAAGGGTTCCCTACCATTATCTACGAAAACGGGAGCTTATCTTTTGTATGGGAGCAAAAAAAATCACGTTTATTGTACGGGGGCCCCCTTAAATATTCATATTATTTAAATTATTAGTATTTGTTGTTATAGTGGCAACAGAAATACACCATCTGTGAAAATTTCAACTGTCTAACTATAATAGTTCATGAGATAAAGCCTGGTGACAGACGGACGGACGGACGGACGGACGGACATCGGAGCCTTAGTAATAGGGTACCGTTTTTACCCTTTGGGTACGGAACCCTAAAAAGGACATATCCGGCTATATCCTGACACAATCGCAACACAAATCTCATCACCTTGTTTCCTTTGGGTGTTCGGGGGCTTGCCGATGACTATTTACTTATAAACATGTCGCGACATTAATATCTGACGAGCGGGGGCAGGCACCATGTTTGTTCGGTGCAGGGCAGACACCGCCGAGGCGTCGCCGCCGGCCGCCGCGCCGTCCCGCAGGCGACAAGCTTTTTTATATTATAATATTACGTCTGTTATCACGGCCTTTTCAAATGTCGAACATCTTTATCCGTTGTCTGTGCTGTTTATGGTTTTGTTGTCTGTTGTTTTCGGTTTTGTTGTTGAAGGCTTTAAGGTATTTGATGGAAATTCTGCATGGATAGTCTAAGCACCAAGCTGTGCAAAGTGGGTTGTAATTTGAGGATCAGCACGGCATGGCAAAAGTAGCTGTTGATTTAGTTGTAGTTCAAGCAAGGGAGAGATTTTTTTTATGGTATAGGGGGCAAACGAACAGTCGAAGCCATTTTCATGACTACCGACGCACACAGACACCCATAGAGGCTACACAGATGCGCTGCCCTCCTTTCTCCTCTCACCTCCATGGGCCATCGGCTACTTACACACCACACGAAACGCGACAGCTTAGCTGTCACTTTACGCCGGTCTCATGTGAGCGAGAGGTATCTCCCCAATATTCGGCAAATTTGAAGATCAGTGACCATAGAAAATCGCTTATTTTACTAAACGTCACAGGTAAGTAAATTTGCTCGCCGTGTCGACTAAGACATACCATGGAAGCCGTTGATCAAAGTATTTATTTACCAAACCGCCTCTCGTAGTCTTACAAGGACATTTTTCTCGGGATCTCGGCTGAACACTTTACTTATAAATTAGGGATATTTGTCTAACAAGAACTTGTTGAAGAGTTTATTATCAACTTCCAGAAAATGGGTGTGTTTTTTATCTTTATTATTTTAAAAGGCATTTTTATCCTTATATAAAGACGAAACAATATAATATTATTCCACAATTATCCTAAATAATAATTATAAAAGAGTGTAGTCACCAGTTGATTTATTTAGCTAAATTACATTTTTTTGCTATTTCAGTTTTTGGTTGGGCTAAAATACAGACTCTGTACAAGCCCAACATCAAGGACATATTTTAAACTAAATTCCTGAATTAGTGACTCTCTTTGACTTTTGTTCCTGACACAAACTATCAGCAAATGTTGCACATTTTCAATTTTATTGCATATTTCACAGTTAGGCGAAGCTGCTTTTTTCATAAGGATAACAAACTTAAACGTAGTAAATAGGTGTTTGAAATTTATGTTTTTGTTTGCAGGTTTTTTTTTGTTTGTTCTTTCAAGTTTCTATTGGTATCGTTTGAATTTGAGTTTTGAATATCTTTATCTTGTTTTGAAGTTTAGGTATACACTAGCTCATCGCACTGCAGCTTATATATATCTATCGTCAATGAAAGAGGCATGGGACACAGGGTTAACTTTAGGTCACCGGCCAAATTTTAAAATAAAGTACCTAGTAAACATCATTCTAAGGGTGTGTTTTAAATTATATCGCCTAATTGTAATATTTTGTTAAATAAAAATCTATTTGAAATGGTCCTTAAAAATACATCGATCGTTGTTCGTAACCGAAGTATATCGACCTCAAGGCTCAATCAGCTGAAGGACGCTAGACCCGTAAAGCAACAAGGACATATTATACAGATTGTGATGTTCATTGCTACTGGCGTCGAACGGTTGAATACTGCGCGCCGAGTTAGTTGTCTACACGATAATATTTTTAGTGTAGAACAAAAAAATTATATTATACAATTTTTAATTCTTTTTAATTTCATAAATCGAATGTATTAACGATTCTGAACCAAATCTGAAATTTTGGCCGGTGACCAAAATTTAACCCTGTATAATAAAGTATTTCATAATAAATAAAGAAAACTCTTTTATAAAAAAAAGTATGATGTGTAATATAGCGTTTTCCGCGTTCATTTCCGGAAGTTATCGACTAGTAAAACAAGGATAATAACAACTGCGGAGAGTGGCGGAGATGTGACTACATCTTTAAGTTCCAAGCGTGTTGCGCCTCTTATATTTTACTAGCTGTGCCCCGCGGTTTCACCCGCGTTTATTTTCTAAGAAATCCATATAAATTTCAACTCCCTATTTCACCCCGTTTTCATTTCTAAAAATCCTTTCTTAGCGGATGCCTACGTCATAACATCTACCTGCATGCCTAATTTCAGCCCGATCCGTCCAGTGGTTTGGGCCGTGCGTTGATAGATGACTACCACCTTTGAGTTTTATATATAGATATTCAATACTAGCTGCGCCCCGCGGTTTCACCCGCGTAAAATAGAAAACCATCCCATGGCATCAATATGTCCACTTATTTACGTGCCGGCAACACCGGGGCGAGCGCCGCCGTGTCGCGGGCTGGCGCCATCCTGTCACATCTACATGATGGCAGACAATAAAACTATTCGGAGCCGTTTACCGCATGAAAACGTTGATTAATAAGCAACATTTAGTGTGTATCTTTTACGTTTCGTCCACCGGCTACTACTACTAAGCCGGCTTCAGTAGCCCGTGGACCTTGGAGGTGTGACGAGAAAGGAGGGCAGCGCACCTGTATGGTCTCTATGCGGATGTCTAAGGGCGTCGGTTGTCATGACAATGACTGCGACTACTCGTTTGCCCCCCAATATCATAAAAAAACATATATCATGTTTGCATGTTTGGCCACTATTCGATTCGAAGCCGTTGGTTAGATTATGATCAAATCTCTCTTTTTTTTAAATATTTCGTTTTTACACGATTTTACTAATATTATTTTTCCTCCAAGGTCGGCAACGCATCTGTTAGACCTCTGGTGTTACGGATGTCTGTGGGCGTTGGTGATCACTTTACATCAGGTGATCCAAGTGCTCGTTTATCTCCTATGCTATAAAAAAAAAACTGTAAACCAAAAAAGTGTAATCCAAAATCACAACACTGACGTTAAATATTAAAACTAATCCCGATCGTAGCGTTATTTGTACTTTAATTACCAACATATTATCCGTTACCTACATTTAATAAAATAGTAATATTTGTGTGTCTGTTCATTGAATATATTCACGAAAACCTAATTGGGGAGATGTTAAAACAGTATTAGTACACTTTTCAATGTTTTTTAATTTATATCTCGGTCTGTTTGTTCGGGCTAATTTCCGAAACCACTGGACGGATTAGAATGAAACTTTTTGTGGTGTATAGATACTAAACCTGGTCAAAATGAAAAATACTTTTTACCGCGGTAAAATCGCTCATTCCTACGGGAAATACGAATTTCGGCACACTGCAAGCAAACAATAACAAATCACTTTGATTATAATATTACTACGTTACGCAAACGAAGTCGCAGGCACGAGCTGGTACATAATATTAGTGCTAGCAATACCGAAACAAAGGTTGTTCTTTCAAAAATACTTTCCCCAGCCAAAACTCGACCATATCTCTATAGCATAAGGTCACAATTGGATTAGGGTAAGCAGTTGTATCTCCGTACATCCTTAGATGATCGATTGATTTCGTTAAGGCTCTATTTGACCGGTGATACGGATCACCAACTTGTTATATATTAGATGGAAATAGGCTTTGTTATATAGTATATAGTCCTGGCGTCGCCAGGAATATTGGCGGCTTGGTTAAGGAGCTGCTGGGTGTATATCGTGACCGTGGCGTCCTATTTGGGAGACAGATGTCGAGCAGTTGAGTTCCAGTTGATGATGAATATGAGGACAGAATCAGCTTCGTAACAACCATTGTCACACACAATTTACGTTTGCCGACTTACCACCCAGGGTAGAAGATACCCTTTTTTTTTCTTTTTTGTTGACACAGGGGAATGCCTTTACGCACGCTACCCAGGAGCCCGGGTGGCTCAACCGGGTACAGTGTCGGGCTCGACAACTGGGTTGCCCCTACCGACTAAACCCCTGCGGGTGCCTTCAGCCGCTATGATTGGAGGGCCCCGGATCTGAAAGCAACAGGGCGCCTCACGGTAGAAGATACCCTAGGGCACACTGTGACCGGTAAAAGAAGTGTCAGTATCCTACTGTCGACATGGAGACACTGAGATACCTCTCTCTCCCATGACACCGCTACAAATAGACAGCTATGCTCTTGCGTTTTAGGTTTCTGAGTTCAGGTGACACTTTGGAAGGCAGTAATTTTTTACTGCCAACACAACTACTACAACAACTATTCACACACCAAAATGCGACTGCTTGTTTGCCTCTTAGGCTGTTTTCACACGACACGCCACTGCGCTTATTATTATAGGTTTTATGTAGACCTTTGACACGCGTGTAGAAACAGCCTTACACTAAATAAAAAGCACAGAAAATTATATGAAATCGTATTAGACCCTATGCATTCATATCATAACTGCTCGGATATCTATTGCGATCGCCTGCAGTCATTAGCACTAACTACCTAGACCTAGACGCTGACGTCCTGACTCCCACACCGTCGCCAGACGCGCGACCTCTTTATGGTGTTCCTGTCGTGTTCTTTTTAAACTGATTCTGAATGCAGTCCTAATTTATTCTATACTAGCTTTTCCAGGCGGCTTCGCTCGCGTTGAATCTCTTCAATAAATGCATCATCATTACTTTCAAATAGAACTGCAATAGATTCCAATATCTGGCACAATAATTTTTTTGAGCCTTCTAAAATATATTTTTTTTATTAAAATTATCCTGTCATTTCTAATACCCCTAAGAATATGTGTATAAAGTTTTCTGATGATCGGTTGATTAGTTTTGGGCTTTGGTGTAAAAGTGTAACGAACAAACTTTCATTTTCACCCGCGTTTCACCCGCGTTATATGATTAATAAACTTCATCCCTTATTTTCACCCTCTTAGGGGTTGAATTTCTAAAAATCCTTTTCGGTAGCCATTCACAACATGAAAGGAACTCGAATCTCTAGTTTCTAGTTACTATACTTTATGCTGTGCGTAAACAGTGTAGATAAAGTCAGAAAGTTTTGCCTTTTATATTTATAGATCTAAAAGAAACAGGATCAAATTTTTTGCTGTAAGTAGCTAACTTTGTCGGACTGCTAAGTATGCACGCGCGACGCTAATTTGGCGTCAAAAGAGTGACACTGAAGTTTATAGGGGGCTATGAACGAATTGTGAGTAGTATCTTAAAGGATAAAACCTTACTACATGGAGTACTGAGTCATGACTGTGTATTGTCTTAGGGTCGAAAAGCGCAGCGAAACGAAGCGCAGTTTATGTGTCATATGAATTTCAACTTTATAATAATTACTATATTACTTATTATCGCATGAGAAACTCGAACGAGTCGCGCTGATTCCAGCGACTGCGCGAGAAGTCGCTGGAATCCGTGCGGATGTCGCGAGAATTCAATAATAAGTACTACAGTAATGAAAATAAAGTTCAAATTTATATGACACTGAAAGTGCGCTCCACTTTGCTTCGCTTCGCCGCGCTTTTGGTGTGAATTGACCCTTAAGGTATTTATAACCAGCTGACTCGTGGTCTAGTGGCAAACATCGCCATCCAGAGCATTATGGTGTTCGAGTCCCCGGTCGGAACATTTTTGATCGATTTTGGATGTTGTTTTGTATGTTACTAACTTTGTCTGTAGTAAGAGGTAGTGCCATGCTGCATTATGAATTGCACCGAACGTGTGGAGAGGTAGGCAGGTATACCTCGCTTACACGATACCTGCGTAATACCAGCTGTGCTGTCGAGGTGTGGTGTGTAAGTATCAGGTGGCCCATGGCGAAGCGGGAAGGAGGGAGGCAACGAGGCGTAACCTCGGATGACTACGGCCGTCGGTAGTCATGAAAATGGCTCCATCTGCTCATTCGCTCCGCTATATCATGCAAAATCCCTAACCCTAAACTTTGCCTAATTACAATAAAACGACAGGAATGGATTTTATCGCTGCTTATTTAAGTATATAATAAATGCAAGCGAAGAAGTTTAATTGTAATGAACCTAAAACGCATTTCTTAAAGTGTGGTCTATGAACCCCTAAAGGGGCCGTAGCATGTGCATCAGGGGTCCATCTTTTCGTACACGAGCTCGCAATGGGCATGGACCTTTTCCTAATTAAAAAGTTCCATCCATAGAACTATTTCAATTTTTATAATGGTCCGCGACTGCAATAACATTAAGAAACCCTGGCTTAAGTATATAGCGAACTTGTAACATTATTTAACATAATGAAAACATTCGCAAACACATGCTACATATGAACAACAAAAAACAATATCACAATTGTACAGACGCCATTGAGAATCAATAAGGGTGTACAAGACATTATTGGCGCCAAAAACTCCCGCCGAAACTAATAAAGGTTATTACGTCATCAGGCCAACCGCTACCTACCACCGAACATGATCAACGCATTATCGTTCAGTTGACTTTTAAGTTTTACTTTCTTTTTTTTTCTGGAAAAATCCATTATGGACACCCACATCGGGAGCTGCATGCAGGAGTCCGACTCTCACGGACTAAAAAATCGGGGTATCACGTAGTTCCGCTCAGTGACGGAAGTACGGATGGCATTTTTTTAAGCTCTACTTACCTAATTATAACTTGACATAATCAGGCACCGCTATGACAAGACTAAAGACTTTAGATAAGTAGTTCGGATGCCTTCCTTCCCTAGGAGGGAGTGCGTACTTGGTCACCGAAAGACACTCGCTGCGAACGGTTTTTTTATGTATATAGAGTAAGGGGCCAAACGAGCAGTCAGAGTCATTTTCCTGATTACCGACGCCTATAGACGTCTGCATAGAGTTTGCCCTCCTCTCTCATCCATGGGCCACCGGCTACTTACAGACCGCACGAAAAGCAACAGCGCTGCTAACACTTTGCACCTGTATCTTTTACGCGTGGGGTACCTCCCCGGACGTAGCGGCCCAGCTGCATGCGTGCATGCAGCGTGACACCATCTCTTTCAATAATACCATTCTGTTACAACCAATAAGTGTAAATATAGGGGTGACCCCGCAAGGCGCTTCTGAAAAAGATAAATTAGCTTAGCATATCATGCAGTTCTTTAGCAACACATTTTAACTCTGTGTTACTAGTGCCTGTTAAATCTATAACTATGATTTCAGTGATAATAGGTATAATACACAAATGAATATAACGTAGAATATCCGTAAACAATACAGATATGATACAAAGTAGAAAAATGATAAAACGCGCAGTGTAGCTCGTCAGTAGCCAGTGCTACGAAGATGCAATAGTAAATCCTGATCGAAACTTACATAGGTAGTATGCGTAAAACCCTAGAACTAGTATTTATTGTACATTGAAATACCTATACGCAAACAAATGCAGATGAAACTTTTTTAAATTATAATGCGTGGTTTTTGGTCTGCTTATTATCAGAGTTATTATTTAATATTGTAATGTTTGAATAAAATAAATAAATAAAAAAAAAGGTAATCACACATTTTTTTTTTCTCTTTTTTGGTGAGAGGTAAACATCAGATCAGACATTTCTTAAACTCACTACTTCAGAGTCGATTGAGTTTCCTCGAAAAATCCGCCAATTTTTCATTGCCTTTTAGTGACTACGCCCATAGAAATCCGCATAGTTACTGTGGAGACTTGTTAACATTGTTGTTTTTGTCACAGAATAGGCAGTGATCTTACATTCTAGGTCAACGAAAAGCAGGTATTCAATAAACTTTAGGCATTACGATTGTCAAAATAATAACATCGTGTATTCTTATTGCGTTGTCTGTCAACTTGCTTGTACTTTAATTGCAGATCTCACTCAATATTTGAGATAAACTTCAGCTTGGTACTTCGCTCCACCTTCCATTCCAAAAGAGATCCTTAACGGAAATAAGGGAGGCCAGCCAAAAAAAGAAGAAAGGTCAATTGAAATACAGCATAGTAATTTCACGTCGTAGTTTTGCGCTGCCGCGCCGACTAGGTTCGGCTGCATAGCGCAATTGTAATTTAAAATGAAAGAGACAGTAGGCACCTCTCGCTAACGTAGTAACTGAGCGAAGGAATTCACAGTAATGGCATATGAGCAGTTCGAGCATTTGGCTGGCTACTGACGCCCATAGATATCTGCATAATAGGGTATTTGACAATTTTTTGTTTTTTTTTATTTCATACTTTATGACTTGTTAAACATGTTACATAAATATATAGAAAATAAGCAGTATTAACAACAAAAAATATTGTTAAAGTTTGAGTTATTACACTCGCGCCTAAAACAGTGCAAACTGACAGTTTGCACTGTTTGGCGGCGCAATATGATTAGATTGACGTCAAACGCAAGTGACAAAAGTATAAACACTAGGCAGTTCGGCTAGAGTTTACTTGCCCGTGACGTCATCTGAGTTTCAACCGATCACAAAACGTTTTTGACATTGATAAATAATTGCTACTTTATTTCGCAAATTTTACAATAAATATGCACTTTTTTATATAAAATAGACTTGTATAAATAGAATAATGACTATAATTCGTAGTATATTTTTGATAGTGTTATATAGCCTATTTTGATGCATATGCTACCTTCCATTCCCTTTCAATGAGCCACTCGAAACCACACCAAACGAGCGGAGTTACACATCGCGGCGTGCCGGAAACCCCAGAATAACCACTTCGACTACAGTGCATGACCATCAGTAATGTCGCTTTGCATGTGGAATGCAAGTCTGGTGATCCCGAATTCGGTGAAGGAGAATCGGCAGAATCACCTGCGGTTGAGCAGATTTGGACGTCACCGTTAAGCGATCCGCGCTCGCTCGCCATGCAAATCTCTAATGGTTGTTTTAGAAGTTCATTTGTGAGTATAAACGAAATTCGGTTACGAATTGATATATTCAAATGTTATCACGCCCCAGCTGATTGATAACCGCCGGGAAACAATTCATCGGGGCGAATCAATCGTGCCCTGGCGATAATCAATCATAGACGGTTATTATTTGATTTTTTTATAGGAGCTGTGTGTTTGTTTTTGAGGGCCCGCGGCAGAGCCTTGGACGGAGGTTCTGTTTATTACAGTACAGGGCGGCAATCGAAGGTTTTTGAAGTTAAACGTCTTTACGCGACTGCTTACTGTTACGACTTGTGGAGTCAGCTGGCGATAGCATTACAAAAATCACACGATGGCAGTTGTCATTCAAATTCAAGCTCGATCTAAGTGAAACTTTTTCCTACATAAAAAATAAATATCGTATGACATGTTATGTCGTTGTAACTACGGTAATGAATTTGTGTAATAAATCAATAATTAAGTTTTACTTCAGTTGTGTGGTCTAAAGCATACACTTTTTTATGACGTCTACAGTACCTATAGAGGCTATATTGGATACTCCTGCATGGAATATAGAACTTTTAAATTATTAATTAATTATAAAATATTTTTGATGTGTAACCCTGCATACTGCTGGAAAAGGGAAACAAGGAAAATGCGCTACTTAATTTGACTAAGTACTTAAAGAATTAATCGACTAAATATTTTGATCCGGATCTTTTTAATATCTTATAACTTACTAGCTGTGCCCCGCGGTTTCACCCGCGTTTAGTTTCTAAGAAATCCATACAAATTTTAACACCCAATTCACCCCCTTAGGGATTGAATTTCTAAAAATTCATTCCAAATTTCAGCCCGATCCG
>LUGF01037862.1:448132-461702 GCA_001625245.1 Calycopis cecrops
AGACTTGTAACCTATAACCGTGTTACCCGATCTGTCTGAGCTATCACTGTCCCATTGATCAAGGGGTAGTATCCAAAAACAGCCCTTCGGATGTTCCGCACCACAAATACCCCTGAATAAACAGATATTTTAAATTTAAATAAATAAATAAAATGTTCATTCAGTACCACAAGTTAAATTAAATTTTAACATAGTTTAGAGCCTTCTTTTAAGTAAGTACATACCTACTTCTTTTCAAAAAAAAATATTTAAGTATTATATTATTTAGGTATAATAATAATAATAATATTATTAATATCTGTGGACTTAACACACCACGTTAGCCTAGCCCCGTGCTAAGTACCGTAAGGACTTGTGTTACGGGTACTAGACAACGGAAATATATTTAAGATTTTTTTATAGAAATACATATAATACATAGATACACATCCATGACCTAGGCGGGATTGGAACCCGCGACCCCTGGCGCAACATTTTCTGCATACCCGAGCCCTGTACTACTGCGCCAGCCTGGTCGTCTATTGGTCGGCATATTAGCTACTTGGTGTTTGTGAGTGCAACCAGTGGAGTATGTAAATGCCATATTGCACTAGCTGGATGGCTATCAGGAGGTAACTCTGGCTCTATCATTGTATTTCTTATGCGGTTTGTGTGAGTTTCCACCTGCCCAATGGGGGAAACGAAAACAGGACGACACGTCTGCATAACAACTATCTGGAAGGCTCCTATTGCTCGTTTGCCCCCTCCCCATAAATTAAAAGAACCAGCAGCTTGCAAACCTGATGTAATGCAGGAATTACAAAAAACAATTCATACATTTACAATCCGTAACTGCAAATAAAAAAACAAGCCAGCACAACATCCGGGCCACAAAAAAAACCACAAAAGGACCCGTCGCGGTATTGTTACCTCACTGGGGCCCATTCCGTCCCCACTTAGATAGTCATTATCATTTTTTCCGTCGGTTTCGGGAACTGTCAGTGACGTCACCCTTCTGGGAAGGGTGGAGGCTTATCTTCATCTCCAATCGTTAAGTGATGAAATGTAAGATTGTCTTATAGCCTTGCCTATGGCAAAGGTTATTCGAAATATGTGGGTATTTTTAGGGTTCATTACCCAAGTACCAAATCTTTATCTGTCTGTCCGCTGTTGTAATTATAAAGCGTCATAGCCAAAGAGTTAAACTTTTCCTATATATTTCTGCGAATCAGACTAAAAATAACATTTAATAATTATTTAAGGGCTCTACAACAAAGGTATTTTTTTACTGTTTTCGCACTTGACCGGTTTTTTTATAGCACAGGAGCAACCCAATTCGGGCAGGTGACTTGCGACCGTTACAAACAGCATCATCAATTTCTGATTGCTGCTTTTTAGAAACTACTAAAGCAGGACTGAACTTGTGTAATAATGGTATCAAAAGAAGAGTAATGTTTTAGAGCGTATGTATGTCTGTTTCCAGCTACAGCTAGAACCATTTGACGCTTTTCAAAGAATTGAATTGCTTTTGATAATACTCGGTTACGGGTACATACACTGGATACATTAAAACATATTTCAAATAGTCAGATTTGTTGTTTTTAATTAAAAAAAATAGTATTTTACTCTCGTGATTAGCGTCATAATCTAGATATATCAAATTATTAATGCTCAACCTTCTAGATTACCATCTCATCATAAAATAACCCTTCCATCTTATACTTCCTACTAATGTTATAAATGCGAAAGTTTGTAAGAATGTTTGTTACTCTTTCACACAAAAACTACTGAACGGATTTTATGAAACATTACAGTAATATAGCTTTCATATCATAATAACATAAGTTAAAATTTTGAATCATTTTTGAAGTCCGAAATCCACGCGTGCGAAGCCGCAGGCGGAAGCTAGTTATTAAATAAGCGTTGTGGATTTTTTTATCAAGTAAACAGCGTGTGGGCAGAAACATGCTGATGATGATGCCGAACATCAATGGTACATCAAGGATGTAGATATTATATTAGGAAGTGAACTTCCCATACTTGATTTAGAAAGTAATGGCCTTCGACAGATGGGCGGAAGTGATGCGTTCAATAATATGTTACGATATACTCTATATGGTATTGATATCGTTTAATGGTTTTCGACACCGTAGTTCTGATGGTTGGTGGTCCCTACAGGGAAAAAGGGCTTGAAAATGGTAATAAAAACGTATGAGGATCAAATCATTGCAGCAATTATTTGTAGCTGTCAGTCCATTCCAATTTGCTTGCAAGATTCATTTTATTATTTTGACCAAAGAGGGGCCTTGGCGAGCTGGTTTTCTCGACTATTGGGGAAAAAATGTTAAATCAATTAAATTTATACATGTAGAGTTATGTAGAGTTTCGTCAAAATACATATTATAACACGTGCTTATGAATGAATATCTTTAGGAACGGTGGTGAAGGTATTCTGTAATCTACATTGGTAGAAGCTAGGCAGATTAAAAAGTACTAATAGGGTAAGCTAATACTGAAGCCGATATGGGCTTTACCTTATTATTAAATGTGCATTTTTATATGGTATAGGTGGGCAAACGAGCAGTCGAAGCCATTTTCATGACCAGCGACGCCCATAGACATCCGCATAGAGGCTATGCAGATGCGCTGCCCTCCTTTCTCCTCCCACCACCATGGGCCAACAGATACCGTATCTCGCGTCTACTGTGCATGCATTTAGTAAGAAGTAGTGCCACACTGCATGCATGCATGTAGCCGAATCGGGCCGGCACGAGGCGGTACCTCTCGCTTACACGAGACCGGCGTGAAGTGACAGCTATGCTGTAGCGTTTCGTGCGGTGCTTAAGTAGCCGGTGGCCTATAGAGGGAGTAGGAGCAAGGGGAGCCACGTAGTCATAAAAAGGGCTCCGATTTCTCGTTCGTCCCTTTATGCTATAAAAAAAACAAGTGTCTAAAATACAAATCTATTCTCTTCTTCTGCTTCTCGACGGAACGGCAGTCCGACACTACTTGAGAGAAATCTTTGACGGCATGTCGATATTACTTTAAGCGATGTGCTCTGTTGGTCGGCACCCCCTAATGGCCTGTCAATGTCACGTGCACACGCAATAGACGCGAGCGGGCGGCGCTATCTGGCGGCAGGCAGGAGAGCGATGTTATTTATTAACTTGATGCAATGTCGCCGGCGCATTCCGCTGACGAACACTCATAGATCACTCGCGCCAGATGCGACAGGCGGTGCAGCTGCATACACGGTAGAAGGAAGTGTATTGGAAATACGGTAGGTTTGATCAAATTAAAGAAAAAGATTTATGGTTTTTGTTGTGTAACGGCAAAACGAGAGGTAATATATTGATGATAACCGATGCCCAAAAGACATGTGTTCTGGTTGTAACGTAGGCCTTCTTAGCGGAGGCAGAGGCGGTTGCGGAGAAGAGGTTCGCCTCCGCGGATGCGGAGGTTAACGATGGCGGAGGCGGAGGTGAAATGTAGTGAAAATAAAGTGGAAAAATAGAAGTTCTTGGTTTATTTAAAACAAAAATATTTATTTCGTACTAATATTACAAATGCGAAAGTTTGTAAGGATGTTTGTTACTCTTTCACACAAAAACTACTGAACGGATTTCTAAGAAACTTTACAGTAATATAGCTTTCATATCAGAATAACGTAATAAGTTAAAATTTTGAATCATTTTTAAAGTCCGAAATCCACGCGGGCGAAGCCGCGGGCGGAAGCTAGTTGGTATATAAATTGGGTATGTAATATGTATGGGTATCAGGCCTTCCTTGGGTTGATTGATGTTGTTGTCAAGATGGGAGCCTTACCCCATTGCTCGGTTCCGACGTTGTAGGGACTGTTCAGACTTCAGACACAGCCGGACAGTCCCCAAGGAGGAGAAGTCTGGCCATTTCACCGAGGCCAACCTGTCGCTGGAGGGATCCTGTTGCTTGTAGATCTGGGACCCTCCAATTATATCGGCTGAAGGCACCAGGCGGCACAAGGCAAGGGTTTAGTTGGTAGGGCAACCCAATTGCCGAGCCTGTCATTGTACCCCGTTAAGCCTCCCGGGCTCTTGGGTAGCGTACGTAAAGGGATTCCCCTGATAGCCAAAAATATAGAAAGACCAGGACATATCAAAACAATCTAGCCTGAGCAGAAAACAAAAGAATAAAAAACAAAAATTTAATTCTATTGTAAGATCTAACCGCAAGATATCATTTAAGATGCACATATAGAATTATAGAGCCCGACAAGATCTACATACTTTTAATTAAAACTAAGTGAGTTATATTTAGACTCATTTTAAAGTAAAGCTTTAAAATTTCTTTGACTTCTTTAAGTTAGTATCGTAAGGTGTATCGCGTAAGATAAAACAAATACTAGACTACAAGTTACAATCAAAGTAAAAGGTTTCATTTAAACTTAAACTTTGTTAAGTTCAAAAAGGTTGCAGCAAATACAATGGGGGTTTTTTTTGGGTACCTTAACATTTGCTGTGGAAGTGACGACAAGCTCAATACATCGGATTGTGGCAATGGAGTTGCTGTGAGCCTAATAGGAACGACCCAGACATGGGCGAAAGCATGTTAGTGGCAATGAACGGTCCACGCTCTACCAATAAGAGTCAGGGCTAAAACCCACGTCTCCAGACTTCAAAACGCTCAGTCTCAGACACAAATTCATCAAGAACAGGAAGTCTAGTATTAGATAAGGGAGCAGGTAATTCGCTGCTGTTATCACATCGAATATCAACCTTTATCAGCATCTATTCATCTTGAAATGAATCTTGATACTTGCATTCGCCAATGTCTGACAATCAGGACAAACAATGCCGTAACTAAATGGTGGTGAGACGGTGAAATGCCATGGGCTTATAGTAGGTTCCCGGTCAGAAAAAACCGTAAGCGCAGGAGGACGTCAGGAAACGATCATTAGTATTCCTTTATTCTTTGGTGAAAATAGAGAGAACCCTTCCATTCGATAAATTTGCCCACAGGCCCCAATAAAATAGAAGTATTGCTTAATAGCCAGGCGTTTACAGCTGAACATACACCTTCCCTAGAGAGCGCAGTGACCGTGTCACAACGTGCTTGCATTCAACGGCTTCCAGTCATTTTGATTTTGACATATAAGTATGAAGAAACTCTATAGCGCTGTGCAATTTTTGTGTACATTCCTAATATCCATTCATCCCTATATACATAATATCCACAAAGTTTACCCCAGATTTAAACCATAACGGTCCGAATAAATGAGAAAATAGTGTGAAACAGTAACGCCGTGTGTAACGTCTTTATGCGTCTTCAGAATCATGTTCGTTCTAGTATACTGTGGAGTATACTAGAACTAGTCTTTAAAGTCGGTGCCGCTTTATAAAGAGTTATTGACTTCAATATCACCTATTACATGGCTTATATCTAAAATAAATATTTAGACACTTATATGGTTGGCCATTATGTTTTACGTTTAGTGTTCAAAAAATAGACAAGATAAAAAAGTTTATCTAATCTTTGAACTATGTACCACAATTAGTGTCTAGGTTTTTGATGTATTGTGAGTATCTCTTATTGCAAGTATTTATAGAGGTGTCGTTGATGCATCGATGCCAAATTGGGACTGCACGATTTTTTTTTCAAGTTTTTACAAGTTTCCTCTCACTCTACCAAACAATTGGATGTAAGTTGAATGCTACTCTGTCGCTTTTTATGCGGTTTGTCAAGCCCACTGAACGGATGAGTTGAAGCATTTACTTACATTCTGATTGTGCGGATGTTTATGAGCGTTGGTGGTCATCAAGGCTCCCTCTACTCGATTGCCTCCCTATCTTATCATAGTGATATGTATTACATCATGTATTTACCTATGTTTGTTGATACCTACTTTTGAACTCAAAACCACCGACTGATTTGGGTGAAATATACCACAGATATCTATGATATCAATTGGGAAGAACATCAAAAAAATCTTTTTATACTCGAAAATGAATGGCGGAGCCGCGGGGCACAGCTAGTGCAACTGGTGAGTGAGCCACTCCCATTTGCGTCGCGGTCGGTCAAGTATTGTCTCTGGGAGGCAGCCCGCGGGTATGCACACAAGTGGCTGTGTGCAACATGTGCTGGTGGCGCCACACGCACACACGCGCGCACACCTGACGCCGCCGGTGGCGCCAGCGGCTCGCCCCTCCGCGCACTTCGCTCCCACCGTCCAAGTGTGGCGAGCAACCGGATCGTACCCCGATTTCGGGGAGAATTATTTGGACATAAATATCGTCTCATGTATTCTTTCAGGTGGATTGTGGAGATGTCAACTTTAAATAATTATTGTCACAAAACTTGAAGTTATTGTTTTAGAATGGCAAGAATATTCTCAGTATTTTCAAATATTCGATTTCGATATTCGACGAATTTGATAACAAAAAAGAACGGTAAACACGATAAGTGCAGTCATAATAATAATATGCTTTGATTATATACACGTCTAGATGGAGCATTTCAAATAAACATCGCAAAGAAAACGTCTCATTTTTCGCTCAATGTGTGAGTGACAGTTGTGTACAGATTGTTTTAAAACCGTCAATGTGTGCGTGTAAAGGGATACCAACAGCATAAAAGAATACCCTTAATTTTGTTACTAAATCAGGAGGAACTAACAGCAAACAACAAAATAGGAATATACATATGAATATATGGTCTATATAGATTTTTTTAAAGAATGTATGCTAATTATTATTAAAAATAAGTTATGATTTTTTAAATTTTTTTTTATCAATGAGAGAGAGAGTTTATTATTATTATCAATGAGAGGATTTCCGAAGGTAGTTTTAGTTTTATAGATCGCTACCTATATAAGTATTAGAATTTTTTTACTTCATAATAAGACTCCAAATATACTTTATGAATCAGTTTTAATTATTTACAGTCAGTGTTGCATAATATAAAATATACTTAAGTTTACGCGAATGTTGCACATTATAATAAAGCTATTTAAACGGCTTCACGGATCATCCTTGGATGGAATCGGTGTTATTTAGCGAGGATTTGTGCTTTATCAAATCTTATATCTGACGACCAGGCTGGCTCAGTGGTGCAGGGCTCGGATAAGCGGAATATATTGCGCCAGGGGTCGCGGGTTCGTATCCCGCCTGGGTCATTGATGTTTATCTATGTATTATATGTATTTTTCAGTAATAAAAATCTTAAATATATAAAACTTCTTCAATTTATAAAATATATTTCCGTTGTCTAGTACCTGTAACATAAGTCCTTACGGTACTTAGCACGGGGGGTTGAATAACGTAGTGTGTAAACTCCACTGCTATGTATTAAAAAAACTTCCCTTTAGTTTTGGAAAATTACCCTACTTTTCTAGTGACAACACCGTACCACTAGTAAATTGTGAAATTAATATTCGTATTTTCTTAATAATACTTACGTAAATTTAAAAACTAACCGGTGAAATAAGATCTTCTATTTGTTATCAGATTTTCCTGCATGGTTATGACACAGTTGAACAGAACAAACCGGCATATTTCTTTTTTTATTGAGAGCTCAGAATCGCGTTACGGTCTAGATGACACTGACTTAAGCGAAGAGCGTCTCTACTAGATCTAGTAGAGACGTTTTACGGCGCTTTCAGGTGGTTGATGCGGTATCTAGACGTGTATATAATCAAAGATAATATGTATCTACTTGCGTTATGCTTGAATTCTGAAATAACATTATAGATATTATATTTTTCTTGTTCACGTTTTAATTAATTGTGTTAATTTGTGTGTGTTTTTGCCCTTAACCTATATGGCATATAAGTACCTACATGGATGCTTTTGGAATGTGTGTGTGTGTCGTCGTATTCTTACGGCTGTATATTAAACTAGCTGTGCGCCGCGGTTTCACCCGCGTTTAACTTCTAAAAAATCCATATAAACTTCAACACCTTATTTCACCCCCTTAGGGGTTGAATTTCTAAAAATCCTTTTTTAGCGGATGCCTACGTCTTAACATCTATCTGGATGCCAAATTTCAGCTTGATCCATCCAGTGGTTTGGGCTTTTTTTTTTTAGATAGAAACTATGCTGAGACAGAAGGTCAGTGCAGCTTCATCGATATGAGAAGCGAACTTGCTGGGGAGCTCTAGCCTCTGTAATTGTGGTCGATAGGGGGACAGCCCCCCCTTCTTTCCCAGACTAATGGGAGAAGGCAAACCGGACTATTGCGACTAATAGGTTATACTATTATTATCATGGACGTGTAGGTTTGGGCTGTGCGTTGATAGATGGCTATGTCACGTTTGAGCTTTATATATATAGATAGATTATCTAGTAGAATTTATCTAGCAAGAAGTAAAATTTGCTGCGAAATGTGGGGAATTGACTGTGATATAGGTGAATAATTATTTTATATAAATCCAAGTTCATTTAGAATCAATTCGTCTTCAATGGACAAAATATCAATCGCTCACTGCAGCAAGTACCAGTTAGTTTGGTATTGACCTTAAATTAACTTTTTATTATATTTATTATAATATATTAGGTACATTTCATGTAGTTACCAAAGACAAAAAAAAATTCGAGTAAAGGTGATGACTGATGACTGATGAGGCATGACGTAATGGAAAACATATCAGTCATTCAATAGTAAGCAGTATATGTAGGTTCTGTTATTTACAAAACATAGATACAGTGGGAAAAAACCATACCTAAAAGAGGTCCTTGATAAAATTGGTAAAATGTTAGTTTGAACAGTAGCTGTATTATTAGGCAGTTTTATTGTAAACAACGTCGGGTAAAGACATTCAACAAGCGGTCGACACCGGCGCGTCACCGGGCTCGAGCCGGCAGTCGAGTGGCCGCACGCGGCTCGTGATGACGTGTTGTGCGCGCGCGGCATGTGATGTTCCGGAGACGCGCGCTGCGGCGGCGGCTGGCGGCTTGCGGCGCGCCGGCGACCGACGACCAGCTCAGGCGGCTGGTGCGAGCCCTGGACGCGGGCGCTGTCGGCCAGATCNNCGGGCCCGCCACCGCTGCTACTCGCCGCCATCCGCACCTTCCGATTCGACGACATACGGGATCTCGCCGGCATACGCCGCCTGCCAAACTGCACCGACCAACAGTGCTGCAACCCCTACCACTACGGACGACTATGTGAACCCGGTACGTGGAGCGTGTGGAATATGTGAAATGATGAGTGTTGTGAATTGAGTTTCCAATAAGAAAATCGCTAGAAAGTAGGGACAGTCTGGTTCCACGCTAGTGCACGGCTCTTATCGCGACAGTATGCTTTATTTTGACGGGCGTAATTAAGATTTCTCCGATTTGTAACACCCGAGGTATTTAGATGCGTTACGTGTGGTCGAACCGGCAACCGGCATTACACGGCTGCTAACTAGTATCAGTGCATTTTGTTATCGTATATCAGTGTTTATCGCCACTGTTTGCTCCTGTATCTGTTGTTATGTTGATTGCGATATCTCGTGTATCAAATAAGTAGCCGAACAGACTACTTTTCACTCATGTTGACACTTGAACTCGTACTTCTATCCCTCGTATTGTAAACATTTGCCGTTCTATTTATAGGCACTGACATCAAGCGCCTCAGTTCGGGCCGAGTTAATAAAATCGCAATGTAAATTAATATATAAAAATGTGTTTACGATTCGTATGCCCCGATAAGAATAATTTAGTCGAAGTTACCTGCAACGGGTTTCTGCGAGTGTGAGCGTTAAATTTATCACTTTTACTCGGCGCCAGCGTTGCGTCGGCGTAGGTAAACTATGTAAGCAAGCACCTAATCTGCCGTTCGAGGGTCACTCGTTTGCGATAACTAGACAAGGTCACGATGCTGGCGCCATCATGCCGCGACTCGCGACGTCCGGCGCGCGCCCGTTAACTTTTTAATTCGCGAGGCAACGACGCCGCGCCGACAGCCTTTGTACATATTTAAACTCCGCGTTTTGTTTCCTTACTCGATGACCTTTGTCTTGCCTTCCTGAATTGTAATCGATTATATATCGTGTCCATTGACGTGCCGCAGAACTAAAAACAAGTTTTATTGATTTGTTCTAGTAACTGTGGGGTCAAGTGGCACTTTGACCACATTGCAGCCATAAAATCGGACCAGAAATAACCAGAAATAAAATCTTCAATGAATATAAGAATACAAGCGTTCATTACCGCTTCTTTAATGCTTTTGTCGATGAATACATTTAGTAGAGTCTTATAACTGTTGACAATAGAATAACCAATTAGATATCTATCAATGATTAGATAAAGCGTATTGAAAGGAGCAATTTTTTTACTTAACTTCCCTAATTTGTAAAGCTATCAACTCATGCGCAGGTAACCGCCTACAGCCACCCACGTGTAAGTACTTCGCCGTGGTACTTAAGAAGCAGTACGTAGGTGTGTTGACAATGTCAGTTAGCATATTAATTAAGAAGAAAGCTAAGAAATTATTGAATAAATTGAGTCCACGCGTGGGCGGAACGGCATGTTGTCTCAATGTAATCCGTGTAATTAGACGATTAGTATGACAAAAATTGATAATTGGTACCTCGTAAACGTCCAACATGGCCTTTAGGCTTTACCTGACATTGTTAATAGTATTATCACGAATAACTTATCATTTACTAATTTATTGCCACGTAAATTCTTGGCTCTAGGCTGTTTGATGTCTAAACTAAATATAAAAAAAGAATCTAGGTAATAAATCAAGAAGGAATTCTATTTTATAGGCGTCTTATTTGAGTAAATAGTCAATATTCGAGAATTTCAGAAAATCACCATCAAAAAAGCGATATCTAGGGCTGTTGCTTTTGATCTAGGACGAAAAGCTGCCGCGATCCAGGTTGAGTTGGCCTGGAGGTCGGCCGTTCATTGAAATAGGCGTAGGCCTATTTAAACAATAGACGAGAGTCTAATGGCTGATGATAGAGGTGATCGGTCAACACTGTATTGTCTGACGATACAGACAATCGGGATGAGAGTTCACCAGTAATGAATTAAGACTAACGTCGCCAAAATTGTCAAAAAATATTGTACTCTAAATGTATTTGCAATTACCGCAGCCTTTTCCAGACTTTCCTGTAATAGAAATTTGATTTGGTATAATTGGCCTTGTAAAAAATACAACAATGGAAATTCACGATAAGAATAATTGAAAATTGGGCACAAGATTAGTTCTTAAACGTTTAATCTTAGATATAATAGACGATATCGTTTCCGTCTGCTGTAAATGGCAATACAATATAATATATCGCATTTAGATGTAGAAATATATTTTATAACATCAATTAGATTTGACTAAAACAGTATCTTTGATCTGAACAAGACCACTAGAATTCTACAACTAAATATTCGACAGATTGCTGCATTATACGAATACAATCAGATAATTTTATATGTAGGTATGTTTTGTAAATATAATATGCTAAGCCGCGTTCGGTGTATTAAATTTCCAGGGACATTATACATTTACAGCCTAGGACATAGGTCTGATTCATTACATCATTACACATGAGAAACTAAATAGTTTGTTTCTTGGACGAATATTTTGATTGACCCTGGAAGTTGACCCAATTATCATGTAATTCCTGCATCAACTGATTGACGTTGTGCTGCCGTCTACAAAACGTCATCTAGGTATACCAAGTCGAAGTTGCCTGTTTTTCATCTTGGCTCTATGAGTGTAGACATCTTTTAAGAGTACGCAAAAGCGAAATATAGTTAGAATTCTATAATATTCTGATTTCCAGCCTGATCAAATGGACGCAATTCGGAAATTACACCAGGTACTTTCGTCGTTGTTCCACAAGACAATCTGTTAGAAAAGGTTTAGGATTATAACTGTATTGAAAAAGGAAGTGCTGAGGAACTCGTTATTGGATTAAAACGACCAGCTGTACTTTCTATGTCTACGCTAATCACGAATCTAACAATTATAGCAAGTCTCGAACGGTCTTCGATCCGATATTTTGTCTGACAGTTGTAGATGTGACAGATGACAAACAGCTGTAGCGACTTACTAATGCCTTGTAAATATTAGAAGCCTTAGGTTATATAAATGGCTGAGACTTATTACTGGAATCTATAAGACCTGGCTTTTTCGCAAACGAGAGAAAAAGCCAAGAATCATCACCCTTCGGTTCAAAATAATCCTAATAGGAAGGCATTTTAATCTTCCAATAAACATTTTATCCATAAAACGTTTTAGCAATATACCTGATTGATAAATTGATGCAATTACTTCATTTCTTTATTGGGTATTACCAAATAAGCAGTATTTATGATTCTATCCAATAGCGATATATTCTCGTATCGAGTGCGAGCTTTTTTTATTGGACACCAAAAACGTTCATTACAAAACAGTATGTTAAAATTAATCCGCCTTGAATAAAACAACGTTTTGTATTTTTATTCATAAAAAAACTCCGCATTTTGATGTGAATATAAATTCTCTTCATATGGCATGCTATTTACATCGCGTCATGGCCTAAAGATATCCATAATTTTCGGTACGGACCTCACCTGTGCGGTTTTTTGCGGCCTGTCTCGACGATTACTTGTCGCCACTGTTTTTTGTCAACTTTCGCGTCGCCCAACTTCCCACTGGGCGCCTTTTACGATGACGTCTTTGGAATTTTTTAAATTCGCAATTGTGCACCATTGATGTAGTCATTTGGCTCGATTGAAACTTCAATGGTTTTTGAGTCTATAATTGGCTATGACCTCTTTCGAAAGGATTCGCCTTTGCGAATAAGAATAAATCAAAAGCAATTTAAATTTTGCACACCTGGATCGTTTAATTCATACCTATGTCTTTATGGTTGCCAAATCAAATTTATTATCAAGAAAAATTAATAACAGTCGCGTCTGAGACTCGTTCAATAAAACCATTAAACCTGTTTCTGGGGGCCTCATCTTCGTGTGTTTTAGCGTAATCAAAGAGCATAGTTAACGTGTAGACATTCGGTGCGAGTTAAAAGTGAATGTGCGATGGAGTCGTGCATCAATCTCGTGGCCGGGAGTGTTTGCCGAGCGGCGCCAGTCACGCCGCACCGCCGCACCGCCGCCGGTCTCTATTTGTGAATGTTTTTATCCGACACTACGCTCTCCGGGCGGGGGGGGATCCTTATCTTATCGGACACAGGCGTCGACGCGACGCGGAATAAAAAGATCGGCTCGAAAACGCACGCATCTCGATAATCCTTGTATACGCAATTAATTGGCGCCCACGAATGCTATACTGCATTTTACGTTACAATTTAACGTCGTCTAGATATAGCAGAGTCCATCTGCCGCTAGCTGCGTTGTAGGCGGCGGCTTGGCCGATATTTATTTAGCCATAATTGCTTGTCGGCGCCGGCGCCATGTCGCGCCGTGCGGGGCGCGGCGCGGGGGAGGGGCGTGTGCGCCGGCGCAGGTACGCCGCTGCGTAAGCTCACCGACTCGATTTTCGTGATCGGTTTTTTTTCTACGTTTTATTGTATTCTGGTCATGTTTTTGGGTTGCTTTGTTGAATTTGTGAATAAACTATACGTCCGCCGGGAGTACCGTCTACACGCTTTTGTTTGTCGATTGAACGGTATATTCCGTTG
>LUGF01037862.1:461937-474455 GCA_001625245.1 Calycopis cecrops
TAATATTACACATTACAATAAAACAACATGAAGAAATTTTATCGCGGTGTATTTCATTTACAAGTTTCAGAAGCTTTACAGCAACCATGGTCACTACTGAAACGTGGAGCTCGTAAAATAATCTAATAGACCCCGATAAAATCCGTTAAGATGTTGTATTGTAAAAACGTATAAGACCACCTTACGCACGTTTTAGAAGCACCCGGTGTGTAAGTAGCTGGTGACCCATGGAGAGAGGAGAAGGGAAACGCATCTGTATAGCCTCTGCGGATGTTATGGGCGTCGGTAGTCATGAAAATGACTCCGATAGCTTTGCCACCTTATGTATATAGTAACTATAAAAAAACTCATTTTAGTAAAATGAAAATAAAAATCCGGTGTTTTAACAACACTTGCCCGAGACATTAGAATATCGATGATCTCACGTAGACGTATGTTTACTAGATTCTATTGGTTGTCCGTGTCGCGACTCGCGGCTGGCGGCCCATTGATTTGCGGCACCTGTGATGGAACCGGTCCCCGCGACGCTGGCTCTTGCGAAACTGGTAAAATTATCTTTATTACTCTCTACCGGGCCAGACGTGTTGAGGTCCGTTGGGCCTCTAACGCGCCTCCATTACGGTTCGTGTTTATAACTTCTAGTTTTTGATGTACCCTATCATTTTATATGCATTCACACGGAAAAGGGTCTGTGTTTGTGGCATCATTATACCTCAATTTTAATGATTTTTTTACGTATTTTTCGATTCAACCCTCAGGGTAGACAAATTATTTATTTAACTTTGACAACTAGGCTATGCTTTTGCCTTATACTTATTTATTTATAATATCAGTTATAATTTACGTCATTTGTAGAATTTGCTGACCTACATATCTGTAGATTTATATCATTGAAATTGCTCATGTCCCAACTATCAAAGTCGGTCAAGTCAAATTTTTTTTGTCGTTCATAATTCGTGTCTGACGGGACGTGTTAGGAAAAAACCTATGTTTTTGTTTCAAGAAGATCACGGATGATCTAGGAGCTTAAGCTTGTCATTTTTTATCTTCGTCTTAGGGATTTTCAGGGATCAATTGGGCAAGCAAAGTAGAGCAGTTCAAATCAAACTGATAAAAGTTACGGACACTGATTAATTCACGATTCTATTCTGGGAACTGTACTTATCTGTTACAAATGGGTTAAGTTGGGTATAATGATACGTACATACCAGAACGCGCTCGCTTACTCTCATGTAAGCAATGTTTTCATAACGCGTGAATATTTCATTACCACGTCATTACGATGGGACCACGTTACTGTCTTCTTTCACCTGGTCACAGATCTATGATTACATTTCATCTCAGACCAGATGAAATAGAAATGTACAGATAATACTGAGACAGCACAAAACAATCTACTTTAGGGTACAAATAAAAGATGAAGTAAAAGTATTGCAAACCATATTGCTACATTCACACTTATACTAAACAAGTGACCAAGTTCATGAAAGTCAAACATTTAAATAATTACTAGAAATAATGTAGAAACACCAATATTTTTGAAGGTACGAAATTATGCCATTTTCGTTCTTGGAATATGTGAAAATCAATCGAGAGCATAAAGTATTACGTTCAAAGACATGTTTCATAGCTGAAATACAATAAAAGCATGTGAATGAAGAACGTGAGCCATTGATCAGCCATCGACTCGTCCCAGCTGTTAATAAAGAATGTAATACCGTCAGCTTGACGGAGAGTTTAAGAAATCCGTTGCAATGCGATATCGATCAGATAGGGCAATGTCCCCTACACGGCTACTAACGATAGTATTTCTATTTCATATATAACTTTCATCTCGCGTGTAATCACTGCTTATATGCTTACACTTGGAGACAGAGCAAGGGACGTGGGTACTCCAGCTCGGTTAATTGGATATAGCGACCTAGAACTCTGTAAAAGGAGGAATGGAAATTGCCAAACAAGTATCGGATTTAATTGTATCTTAATAAGCATTCTGATGCACAGAAGATGTTGAATTAAATATTTGTTATGACAAAGAGAAACGTAAAATAATAATGAAATATCTATAATAAATTGATCTGCGTACTAGCCAACTGGAATAAACTTTAAGAAATATATGTCAACTGGCTGACCCGGTCAACTTCTTACCGCCTTAGAATTAATAAATAAAATAAAAAAACTAAACGGCAATTGCAGAATGTTTCAACTTTAGTAAAAAATGTGTTCAAAACTTATCTGGAACAAAAAGAATTGCTAAAACATTTTTTTCATATTTAAACCAATCCAGGAGAGGTTTAAAAGTTGGATACCATTAAACCTTTCTGTCAGAAAGATTACTGAATGATATATTATTTTTTTTATTTTATAATTTTTTTTTTCTATTCTATATATCAATGCACAGTTGAAACTGTTAGACCGCTGAAACTTCAAGAAAATATTTTTAAAAACTTCAATCCTACGGGATACTAGGTGAAAAAGGGTTTGAAAGTCTATGAAGAATTCGAAACGCAAGCGAAACCGCGAGCGTCGCTAGTGAAATGTATTGTTATTTGGTTGTAAACAAATGAATAAACAAGCCACAATAAATGTCCAAACTGGTATTGTGATTATTCGATTTGGTACCATTTATATTTGAGTCGGACACGCTTGTATTCCAGAGGTAACGATGCCTTGAATAATATTGTCCGACAATCTAGACTCAAATGGATCTATCCTTCTAATATTATCAATGCGAAAGTTTGTATGTTTGTTTGTTACTCCTTCTCGCAAAAACTGTTGAACTGATTTTCATGAAATTAGGCACACACATGGAGAATAACTTGGATTAAAACAGGATAGTTTTTATCCCGAAAAAATGTTCCTACGGGATGATTTTCTATTTTCCACGGGATTGAAATTTACGCGGGTTAAACCGCGGGGTGCAGGCATCATATGAAGCTATACTAGCTTTAGCCCTGATTGCAAACATTTTTATACTGTACAGCGGACATAATATGTAAAATTCGCTTGGTCAGAATTCTTTCAAGAATTGGGTCATTATATGTAATTTTGATGCCGAATTCTTTGTGGTGTTTGTGAATCTATTAAATCTCGAAATGAATTCCATGTTTTTGAAACGGGACTTTGCTGAATAAAACGATCTGTTTTTGAGGTCAAAAACAAAACTAAATACAATTAACACAACAAGTCCAACTTAATTTTTATCACATAACTTGAATCTTTTTTCTTTAATAAACATTTAAAATCCTTACATAAACAAGCAATCGTAATTCGTAACAAACATTTGCCAGTAAAGGTCGTTCAAAGCTGCTTTGGACTGTCATTAGTGGTTCCGCTCTTGATCGCAATGCGAGGAATGTGGCTTACTTAGTTAACTGAACGAGATTTAGACTTACTCTTTCCTTTTGAACAAGATTAACGCCTCAATTATTTTACGACTTTTTTGTTCTTGTAAATATATTTGTGGGATTTTGTTGTTACATTTGGCCTGTTATGCTTTTTTATGGTATAGGAGGGCAAACGAGCAGTCGGAGCCATTTTCATGACTACCGACGTCCATAGATATCCGCATAAAGGTTATATGGATGCGCTGCCCTCCTTTCTTCTCCCACTTCAATGGGCTACAGGCTACTTATACAACACACGAAAGGCGACAGCACAGTCACTTTACGCCGGTCTCGTGTAAGCGAGAGGTATCTTCCCGGCTGGATGCAAGCATACAGTGTGGCACTACCTCTTACTAAATTGTTATTATATTTTGCCTGTTATCCCTACTTAAGCTATCTGAATTGTGTGATGCTCGTTTGTCTTATTCGAATTAAAGTCATTCGCAATTGTTAGGACGAAATAGGGATATAGACAGGTAGGGTACATGTAGACAGGAAATGTCCTTCAAAAGTTTTAATAAAGCTTCAGTATCTTCAGAGAAGTATGACTAGATGTGATAGAGTGGACAAAACTACCTATTTCGGTACATTACGTATTTTCTACGATAGAATGCTTTTAGCTAGACAGAATTCTAGATATTCTAATACGTGAAATATATCCTCAAAACAGCGTACCACGTTAAATGCCAACAGAAGACCAGCTTTTAGCAGTCGACGAAGTGTCACGATGAGAATATAAATAGAAAAAGAAATTAGTAATAGTTAATATTTCATCCACATCAATAAAAATCTTTCTGAAGACAAAGATCTAAAGAGTGTTCCGGAACTTACCACGGCATTTTATTGTAAGCCTGAAAAAAAACACGGATAAATCTTAAATTATACGGTGGGAATTCTCTCTCACAACGCCTAGCGTTGTGTCAACTCGACACGAAAAAAATATTGTGTATGCCATGCCAAGTGACGTCACTACGTTCCCAAACTATTTTTCAATCAACACCGATGAGTTTCGTATGCTAAGAACGTCATACTCTTCCGTTTTCTAGCTACGTGTGCCATTGCAATACGATAACATCCCATTTTCGTTATCACTGACTCGATATTGCATTCTAGAATTCATTTCTCGGAATCTATTAAATATCATAGGTTATGTCGTAAATAACTATATTATAGTCTTTTATATACTCTTACATTTACATATCTTTGCACGTATTCTAATCCAACAAGAGTTGCAGCTAGGACCGAATGGCTTCCATTTTTGAGGTTAGTTTTAAGCTTTTTATCGGATACGAGACATTTAATTTGCGTCTCAATAGATTTATTGCGTCGTTGTTCAATAACTTAAAGCAATATTTTGACGCAGACCTAGCATTTAATCTCCCGTTACCTTGCGTTAGGGAGGAAGGGCACAACTGTCTAATGCAATTGAATAAAACATGTGCACGTTGAATGAATTAATGCGTTTAACTGGCGAATGAGGTGTGTCCATTGAGTACTTAATCTCCGCCTACAATATGATGGACTAAATGTTAACACAAGTAACTTGAGTCGCCTTTGCATTCTGAACAGCACACCTCCTGGCTACTGTTTGTGACGTATGGCGCTTAACAACATTCTTGGTGTTTTTCCCTTTGTTAATACTTGTTTACTATGCTACATCTTGTGTACTTGGATTTAATTGTATTCTATTAATGTAGTTAAGGTTTGCAACAGATAAATCTCATGTGTTGAGAACTTTACCGACAGCTCTGATAGTGGTACAATTTTAAATGCCAATGACGTAGAATCTGATGATTTAGGATCTTTAAAAATCTATGTAAAAGATCATATTCATGGTCGTGCTAAGATCTCAGAAGAACAGCTATTTTTATAACAAACGGTTCTGTGACCAAAAGATGACGTTGAAATGTTACTGACCTAACAATGTTCTCTAAAATGTACCTTTACGATATAAACCGAGTTTAGATATGATCTCTGACTAAGCGTTCTAGAGCTATATACATTGTAGAGCATAGGTTCCCAAACTTATTTCCTCAAACGTAGAAGAAGACCAGTTATTTGGTAGCAATCCCCGTTTTTTCTCCTTAAAGACCTATGTAACATTTAAGGCGTTTTCCAGAACCCTTACTGCCCCCTCTAGGCCTTCAGCGCCCCCCAAGGGGACGTTAACGCCCACTTTGGGAAACTGTTGGAGAGCATTCTATAATAACACTAATTTAGTGTGTATTGTACTTACTAGATGCTTATTAAAAGTTGTACATAGCAAAGAAGGGACGTTACGACGAAGACGACGGTTATAAATAGAAAGTTAGTTAAAATTTAAAAACTCTTCATGATTTCAGAAATTCCTTACTTACCTACATAAAACTCTTAACTAGAATTTGTAGAGTGCTTATTAAATTATTAATAATACCAATTATGCTGTATATTTTAGTGATGTGGTGATTAGTGAGTGATATATTTTACATAGATGGGTACGTGACCCATCTATGCCCCACGTGGGTCCTGAAAGTGCCAATGACATAAAAATGAGTAATAGAGTAGGTGCTACGTGTCAAAAGAGTTTCTCTATTTCCTATTTACATATTTCAGAAACAAAGCAATGCAACGCATCAATAATTAATGCATGAACTATCTCAAATCCACTACGGTAACAAATTTAACACTCGGGTTCATGGTTTAAAAATTGGCGAAGCAATTCAAAAACATACAAACAAGCTTCCGTCGTATATTTATATATGACCAGTTTATTCCCGCCGCGTTGAAAAGCGTAAGGCGTACTCAGGTTATGGGAAATTTATTGAAAATTGATCGAAAACATGGAGGAAATGTTCGTCGACGCGTGGGCAAGGCGGCCGACCGGCGCCGACGCTGGCGCCATCTTATAATTCGGGCAAGCTATTTTGGGGTACGCGTGCTCGACGCTCCGTGCGATGCGTATAGCGTTTTTTTCTTCAATTTTAACACTATTTGTTGCTTCATACTACAATTATAAAGGTTCATTGATATATTGCTCTATCAGCCTTTTCTGAAAATTTTAGAGTTATATCCAAAGAAAGGTATGTTATATTTCCCAATGTGCATATCGGCCTTAATTAGCTATCAACTAGATAAACCATAAATTTTAAGAATTACGCAGTAGTCACAGTTAAATGTGTAACCAATACTTATATAATTTATAAAACGAAGTTAACGAGGATGCATGTTCCAAGTTAAGATAGATTCTAAAACGTTCTAGAAAATATTCCTGGCATTTTTATAGTTTCTTTACACAAACATTTCAGTACAATATCAGTAATATTTTTGAGATTTATCTAGCTAAGGTTACATAGACTAAAAATGAGATAATTCCCTTAACTATTAATAAACAAAACACATTTCTATTTAGTTTGTATGAAGTATAATTTATACTATTTTAGATTTGCAATCGCGTGCCCAGCATACTTCTATAATCTTATACGTCGGCCAATTTAAACTTGTGTGTGGAATTAGACATGATTCATCCCAGTTTTACTCCATCTAGTTTTGCTGTCGGGTATTCCGTACCATATTTAATGTAGAGGCGAGAGGAACGTTAATTTGCCCGAACAGTTGTCCTTGAAACGAATTTATTCTTCCTACATGCGATGGTAGGACTTCGGTTGTACTTGAAATTTATGGTGAATTAAAATGGATTTATGGTGTCATACAGTTTACCTGTATTGTTTTAGAGTCAGGCTTGACACTTACACTGTTCTGGACTTCGGTGTTTGTCTAAAGACATGACCAGGACTTGGTGTTCAAAATGTGAGCAGATTCCTAGGGCTGAAATTTGAAACCAAATATTATCTTCCTCCATCCATCCATACCAACTTCCGCCTCCTTTACTGATTGCTGCTTTAATTGATTTGTACGTTGGCTTTAATTATTTAATCAACCTTTTCACAAGTTTTTTAGATGATATTGTCAGCGGTATCTGTCCTAATTTGTGATAGACTATCGATACTAACAGTCAGATAATATGGAAAAATATTGTCAATCGAATTACATTACTCAAAATAGACTATTCTGTAACCTCATTATACATACGAAAAGCAACGTCGTAGTCGACTTACTCAGAAGAATGAAATACGTGGACGACAGTTGGATATGGTTGCAATGCGTGACTACCTTCTCATTAATCAACGGCCAAGGCTTTATGACTTAACCCAATAAACCTTTCTGACCTAAACAGCCTTTTGGTTTGTATTCAGTTTTCAAGAGATATTTTCTAATGTCGTAATATATTTATAATGGTTCCCGTCGATAAAGCAATTAATAAAGCCGCTATGGACCGGTTCGGTTGCATTCGAAGGACAGACGTACATACAATCAAGAAATAGAAAGGTATCGTCGTACGTTAATAAGAAACAATTACTGATTGACAAGCAAAAAGATATGCAACGTGAGGGCTATTATGTCTATTATAACAACTATTTAAAGGAGACACGGAATGATCATAATTATTTCCAAAGAGATTGCTACGTTTGATGTATTTTTTAACAGAATTGATATAACATTCGTTGGTAAGAACTAAGAATTTAAAAACAATCTTGTCTACTGTTATATCATGTGATTCCATCAATAACTTAATTTAGGCATGATCTAAACAGTAGTGTGGTATTTAAAATCAAGTTTTTGATAAATGGGTCATAAATAAAATTTTATGACAAGCTCGACAAGTTTATTATTTAATGACACGAAAAACAAATATAAAGATCATTCTGTGGGTCGATTTACGCACTGGTGACGTCTTTTGTTATCTGTGCTATATTAGGAAGTAGTTTTTCAAACTGAACTTCTGGCTCGTTTCGTACCAATGTTAGCATCAATATAATTACTACTCCATTCTTGTGTATATTGTGCCTGTTTGTATCATTGGATTGCATTCCATCGTCTATAATTATAATTTGAACCGTTCGACTTTCATAATAAAGTCTTATATCAATTGACGCAATGATTTAATAATTGAAATACGATACACTACGTCAACCTATTGAAATATGAACTCTGACACGTCAGTTATATAATACATTTTAGTGTGCAAAACAGCCGTACGTACACGACCTAAACAACTAATGATATTTGATTAACTACTTTATAATTGACGGGACAAAGTCTTCTTTCCGACTATCCTACAGGACTCATATGACATAACATCTTCAAATGAAATTTCAGGCACGCCATTGTAAATACATCTACGTTGTAACACAGTAAGGGCTTAATACTGATCGATTTGCGTTTGATTTTGTGTCATATTTTTTGTGCACTAAAGTCGATTTCTCTCTGTCGATCTCACTGTCTATACAGACAAATGTGTACGCTCAAGTGATATTATTTATATCTTGTTGATGGTACGCTAGGCGTTTAGGGTCATTTACTTTTGCTTTCTCGTTTTTCAGTGGCACTTGAGCAAAGGAATCTTATTGTGAGTCATTGAAATATTTCAGGCGACGCTTAAATTTCTTTTAATGGGCTATTTGATACGATACGGTGTATAGCTTTTTGTCTCGGTGCGTGGCAAAGTGCGAGTTACGCTTTCCCTTTTAGACTACATTTATTCATAAGATTTTGATTGTATTTTATTTACATTTCGTTATTTATGTTTTTAGTTATTTGTTTGTAAGTTTGTGTAACTTGAGTAAAAATATTTTAGGTCCATTCACGAATGATCCAAAACTATAATTTCTTCAAGAATTTACGTAAAGAAAATGCCTATAGAACGTTTTATAGTATTTTTATGCGTGAACGATTCAATATGCAGGTGCATACTCCGAGTTGTTTAGACATTTTATGCACACACGTCGTTAAAAAGTTCTAAGAAGCGCACGACTCATATGTATAAAATCTTATTGTGCGCGGTTTATTTGTATTCGATTATTGTAGATCGAATAATATTAACACTTCACACATCCGCCGCCGCCGGCGCCGAATCGCAAATGACAGTTTCGCGATGTGTTCGGTATTCAAAAATACTAATGGCGCCCGAATTTCTGAACAGCCAATAGCGTGTGCTGATTTACAAATGGAATAGGATAACAATATGTTTTCAAACGACATAATTATATTGTTCAATTTGAAAATGCTTTTTGTATTGAGTGAAACTTTACAAACTATTTGCAAATTTAACTATTAAATTATTGTGAAAAATACAATTTATCTGATAACTCTCTTGCCCTTTAATAGATTACGTTGTATATAGGAATATGATTAAGGATTCCAAAAAATGTGATAGTGGTTATTGAGTAATTCGAATACAAACTTTAAAACTTTTTGAAAGAATAAATTCAGATTTTTCAATTTAGATTGCGCATGGACAAAGTTAACAGATAATTGTGTGTATTTCTTACAGTACAGTACAGTAAAAAATGTAATTAACGATTATATTTCTTTTTCTTTTCAGAAACCCCTCCGCCACCATACAGTCGGTTCGCAATGGACGACCTCAAACCTAAAGGTGAGTTATTTTTATTTACATATAAACTAGGATTATTCATTAAACAATAATATACATAATACAAATCCTATACTATAAATCTTCTTATATAATAATCATTGAATGTTTCAATATAATTTTCATTAAGCCATTGAAATGAACAAGCTATAAGTGTGGGCGAGTGGAAGGAGTGATTGTGGCCGTTGTCAATGACAGTTGTGTGCAAGCTAACGTAGATGGAATCGAAAAGCGTCCAGTATCTCGGAATCCGAACGAAGGCCGGCGCCCGTGCTTTCTGGAAATTAGGGATAGCTAGTGTTGCTATAAATAACTGCGTGTCAGGATGTCGATAGTTTCTAATCCTTTATCGATAGATTCTTATAAGTACAAAATTAGACTGTTAAATTGTGGTAATGTCGATCACAATAAAACCAGTCTAAATAAAAATACTATAAATTATTGCGGGATATTTTTTATGTTATTACATTTTTATTGTATGATTGTAGATATATATGCCAAATTCCCATCAAATGTTTGTAGTTTAAAGGTTTTCTTATGGTTTAAATTTGAAATGGTAAATATTTCGGTGTCCTGACGTATTGCTAATCGAAATAGCGAACTGTTTATTACCATCAATGTATTAACATTTGAGGTTAAACCTCGCATATATTAGGGGTACACTAACCGTTCGGTGGTTATTACTTACAACATGAAATCGTGCTAAAACCATTACAATATTAAAAACTAGGCTCTAGATAAAATCTTGCGCTCCCCAGTTTTTAACTCGCAAATTATAGCGTACGAAATTATATGCCTTGCGATATTACTCTTATCTTTTACGCGTATTACTATCGAAATCATAACCATACTATTTATTACGCTATCTTGTAATTAAATAGCGGACCTGGTCGTTGTATCTGGTGATATGCATTTTAACGAGCTGAACGTTGAATATGCAGAAGAATGCGCGACCCGTCCGGTATACATGTGTTATTTTGAATATCTTACTGTATCTTACGAGAGGAGTAATATAATCTAGACACAACTGACGTCAAATTTCAACTGAAGGGTGCCAGATAAGATTGACAGTAAAAACATTTTTATCGATAAGCAATCATGTGTAGAGGTCGATTATAACATTACTAATAATAGATATATGCCTATTAGATTGCAATTTAAGCTGTAGGTTTTTATTTCCGTTTATTATATCTATGTTACGAAATTCTATTTTAAACTATAGCTACTTTAGTTCGATTCTCTATTTTGAATTAATTATATGATTAACACCAATTTCTTACAAATATTTTTTAAGTCGGACGTTTGAAAAACTATCGTTTAATTTATCGTAGACCGTTATCGTGTCTTGCGCAGCTCTACAGAGCTGGTCCCTCAACTTGAGCGCATTCCAACCGCGGCAGCCATCTTTAAACTACATTATTAATGTTCATCGACGTATGTACCTGGACGTGCCCTTGATGAATATCGGCGTAAGAAGTTTTAGGCTCGAAATGAGGATATCATTAGTAGGCATTAGCCGAACTCGCTATCCGTCTCTGTCTCTCGTAGGGACACGTCATTATTACGGTCTGTTTAGTTTCTATATCGATGTTTATGCCTGCGGTACGGCAAACATCAGACGGTTTTTTTTCCCTCTCAAATGCGTCGCGTCCCCGGAGTTTGTATTTGTTTTTAATAAAGACCTTTGCTAATGTGTATTGATGGTCTGTACCCGTCAATATTTGACAATTAAGAGATTGTATAATGTCAAAATTTTTCATGTCGCCATGTTTGTTTTATGATTGTTAGTTAACTGCAAATGTGGCAAACGTGGTGTCGCTTACTGAGCTTTTAACTTTTTTGCATTCAAATTAAAATAGAGCTTAATTTAGTTTACTGAATTTAGTGCGATTTATAAGTTATCGGTGGCCAATTGGAGGGAATGCAGGCATCACGTCTGCATAATTATTATGCGCATGTCTTTAAGCATCGGTGGTCGTAAAAAGGCTCCGACTGCTCAACCGACTGTTATTATGTGAGTGGAAGGTACTTACCCTGTCTTGTCCTTCTCTCTTATGAAAAACTAGCTGCGCCCTGCGGTTTCACCCGCGTAAATTTCGATCTCGTGGAAAATCATCCAATGGCATCCCATAGGAACATTTTTTCGGGATAAAAACTATTCTATGTGTTAATCCAAGTTGCTTTCTATATGTGTGCCTAATTTAATGAAAATCGGTAAGGCAGTTTTTGCGTGATGGAGTAACAAACAAACAAACATACAAACTTTCGCATTTATAATATTAATATGAAAGGATATTTGAGTGTACGTGTGCGTTATTATTTCCATCTTAATTCAAAATACACTCTTGTTCCCTGTCTACTGCAAAGAATATTGACGTGAATATTATGTTGTTGTTATTTCAAAATGCATATTAAATATCTCGATCTCCAAAACTCTTGGTTGAGTAGAGTTTTTGTTTGTTTGAAATCGAAACTAATTCGTCATCTGCGCTCTTTGGTTACGACCGGACATTCCAGTGTTCCATGATTCTTTTTTTTTTTAAATATGTGTATTATTTTAAGCCTAAACTCTTAATTCATGAGGTTTTGCCAGTTCAAATAAACATTAAGTTACATCTCATTCTTTTTAGTATTTTCATAGTAGGTATTATATTTCTATA
>LUGF01037862.1:474989-486780 GCA_001625245.1 Calycopis cecrops
TCTTTTTTTTTAAATATGTGTATTATTTTAAGCCTAAACTCTTAATTCATAAGGTTTTGCCAGTTCAAATAAATATTAAGTTACATCTCATTCTTTTTAGTATTTTCATAGTAGGTATTATATTTCTATATACAAAAAGATATACTAAATTTGATTTTATTTATTATTGTTTTCTGTCTTTTCCTCAATTACCTTAGATGTATTTTTCTATTACTAGCTGTGTCCTACGGTTTCTCCTGTGTAAAATCCATTCTACATAAAACAATTAATTTTTAGGGTTCCGTATCTCAAAGAGAAAAAACGGAACCCTTATAGGATCGCTTTGTTGTCCGTCTGTACGTCTGTCAAGACCTTTTTCTCTAAAACGCTTGAAGGGATTAAGCTGAAATCTTTGTCAATTACGTAGGTCAGTTACGTCTTGATGCCTTGAAAAAATCACACTTCTAAGTTAACGCAATAAAAAGTTATAGCCATTTATGCACAAATTTTGTATGAAAATACACTTTTTAGAAAACCTATAGGGTACTTCCCGTTGAGCTAGAATTCTGAAATTTGGCAAGAAGTAAGACCTTACAGTATACATATAGGAATAAATCTAAAAATTGGTAAATAAAATTTATATCACTGGAAAAATCATTACCAACTTATGCATGTAGTTCGTTTCATACTAAATGTATGCAAGCACCCGCATATATAAGTTTGTCGCAAGGAAGTGTAATTTTCTCAACGTCTATTACTTTTGCTCATACCTCCGGTTCCTACGGAACCCTCGGTGTGCGAGTTTGACTCGCACTTGGCCGGTTTTTTAAAATGAACTATATTTTTTATATTAAGTATTTCAGATTGTAATGTAATTAATAAGATTAAATCTAGAATATTTTATCTTTCTGTGCCAAATTTTTACCCGATCGCCTAAGTCATTTTTGAGTGAAACATGAATAAACGAAAGTCTACAAACTTTCGCATTTATGATATTAGTATGATAGTAGCCGGTGGCCCATTGAGTTGCGAGAAGGAAGGGGGGGCAACGCATCTGTATAGCCGCTGTGCGGATGTCTATGGGCGTCGGTAGTCATGAAAATGGCTCGATTGCTCGTTTGCCCCTTTATAAAAAAAAGTAGGACTAGGAGGGTGTATACTTGTCTTACAACTTAATGATTTGATGATGATATTGCAAATTTTTTTCAATTTCAAAGCAAAGTTTTACTTATTTAAATTTACTGTCAAATAAATTTAAATGCTGTCAAATTATAAAAATATCCTCCCATTCGTCACAGGAAATTCCGTTGGCAATCAATGTTTCCGCGGGAGGGGCACATTTGCCACTATTTCTCCGGGATTCCCTTTCAGTTTTCATCATAGGGTTTTCCGGGTTGCTAGACAAATTTCCACCCCTTGCCAGACGAATTGACGGCACACTTTATGTCACCACTTGATTTTAATAAAGTTATCGTGACCGAAATATGGTATGTTGGATTCCAAATATATTTTTTAATGGTAAAAACTTTTTTTCAAAACCGATCTAGGAAATTAAGTAAAATAAACAGTAATAATCTGACAGAATTAATAAAGAATCTATGTCATTGACCTATTGTCTAATGATATCACAAATGCAATAGAACTACTTTTTAAATTCATGTTTCTTGGTTGTTAACGCTATTTCTTTTCTTGTTTTTTAAATGCACATTTCATTGAAATGCGTGTCTCTCATCGTAAAGTTTTAATAGTCGTAGGTAAAAGTATGAGTCCTTATATTAACTTTTTCACGTATACTCACGTAATCATTAGTTAAATTACATTTGCCGCATTGTCGATAATTATGACATCTGTGTGTAGGTACTAATGTGGAGATCTTTTTTTTTTATGGTATGCAAACGAGTCGGAGCCATTTTTATGACTACTGACGCCCATAGACATCCGCATAGAGGCTATATAGATGCGCTGCCCTCCTTTCTCCTCCCACCTTCACGGGCCACCGGCTACTTACACACCGCACGAAACACGACAGCACAGCTGTCACTTTACTCCGGTCTCGTGTAAGCGAGAGGTACCTCCCCGGTCTGGTCCAATTTGGATCATGGAAGATTGCGAAACGAAATTAGCGCTGTATTTTTGAATATTTCTTATACATATCTATGATTCCTGTTAAAGAGTACCTATAGAGTTATAGTAAATTAAAGATCCTCAAAAAAAAGAATGGGCGGTTATAGACTGGCGATAGAAATGAAACCTTAGACTTATCTGTATTGAAATGTGTAAGAATGTTGAGCTACCTACGGTAAGACCTGCAACGAGGGTATTTTCAGTACGTCGCGGTACCAACGTCATGCAATCGGTTGGCACCATCGCACAGCTGTTTCCGGTAACACATTTCCGTCCTTTTTCATGAAATCAACTGAGAGAACGGAGGTTAGGTACACTCCAAAAAACCGCTACTATGTATTTAATTACAATTGAACGATTTTTGACGCCCAACGAGGAGGTCACGAGTCGTCTAGTCTATACTTCTATACTTAAACTAATAATGTAAAGCTGAAGTTTGTTTTTTTGTTTGTTTGTTTGTTTCTTTGAACGCGCTAATATCTGGAACTACTGGTCCGATTTGAAAAATTCCTTCAGTATTAGTTAGTCCATTGAGGTAGCCGATTGTAACCGGCAATTTTAATTTTAAATAAAAAAAACTATCCACGTAAACTTAGTTGCGGGCGTCCGCTAATTAATAAAGTTGCTATTTTTTTAGTATTTTTTAATTAATTATTACACTGTTCGCAATCCCGCTGACCGGGCAAGACCCGCTGAATGGGTTCCATTTTTTTTTTATCTTTGACATTGACATTCCGATTGGAATCCATTACGGTGTTTCTCACGTGCTTCCTCGAATCCATTCATTCCATTTACACAGTCACAAATGCAAGACGGCCAATAAAAGGCGTGTCGACATATTTTGGACCTTGGATCTACCGGAGTAGGGTGCGTTTCGTGTTGGTTAGGCTGTGGCTCCCTTCTAGTGGGTATCGGCTAAGTGTTGATAACGACAGTCTCCATTAACGTTATCGTCACGTTATCGAAGCGCCGGCGCCGCTCGGATGGTCAGTGTCCGCCCGCTCTCAAAGGTGGGTGATCGCTAGGCTTTCATGTGCAGAGGCTAAGTAAAGCGGCATTAATATAGACCTTAGTATCAATGTGAGTTCAATTTTATAAGACGCATTTTAATGTAATGGAGTCTATTTTGGGTTGCCGATTTGGATCCATTATAGTTGAGAACCATACAGGTTGACTGTATTAATTTTGTGAATATGGGACTAAATATCCCCTATCTAAATATCGACTAAATATCGTCAGTGCGCTGGCCCATAGGTCTTAAAGGATACAATCTAGATAAGAATTTTACTTCTATTTTCTTATGGTCTGATTCGGGGCGAGTGCCTAGAAACAGCCTTTCCTTACCTACCCGCAGTAGGCGGATCGCGGCTGCTTCACTCTTCTCTTTCACGCTATTCTCTCAGGGCCCAGGTCCTATATCCAGTTTTCTGTCCTGTCTATCCCCTGTCCCCAGAGTCTTGGCTCTCCACTCTCCTTATCCTGTTTTAGAAGGTACCTATTTCAAGATAGCGCATAAGTGTCTCAGACACGGCCAGCAGTGGGACCTATTATCTTATTAGGCAGTTAATTTTCAATTCTTTAATATTACAAAATTAATAGCCTTAATAAAAACGTTAATAAAAAGGCGCGAAACGTGTTTCATTTGACAGGTCGGCCATGTTGAATTCCCAGTGACGTAACATGTGTAATGATATAAATCCAGTAGTCTAGGATGTAGGTAATAAAATTCGAGACACGCCCGTAAGATTCTTGTCACTTGATTTTATAGTTGTCGACAATATTCCCCGGTGATATATGTTTTAGCAAAAATCCAGAGGTATTCGTAATGGGCGATTTAAATTAATAAGAAATGTGTTTGTACGGTTTTTATTTTAATTTGGATTTATGTTGTCGTAATAAAACTATTGGGAACGGAATATTACGGTATATTTCATGTTTATTTCCCCGAGATTCAAAGTGTTTATCACACCTAAACTCAGACTCTTCGATGTCTGATGTACTGATGATACTTTGATACTTTACGACTACCGCATATAAGCATGCGCATAATTCTTACGCATAAGTTCTTTTCTTCTTCCCCACTTCTCGTTGGAGAACATCACTATTAAAGGCCCTTCAGTGCTTACGTAATACTAGAACGACCCCTAACTAGCGACATACAAGCAGGCGTACATCACTCGCTCGAGGTCACGCGTTTTATACCTACGGCTCGGGCTATCTTCGAAGATATCTGCGACACAGGGCCGTCGCACGCTCGCGCGTTCACATATTGTGCACTGTACGATTTTCGCGTTTAGTAAAAATGCCGAAACCAACTAACAATCGTGAAGTGCATGAGTGTAAAAGTAAAAAAAATCTACCTACCTATTTATTATTAGGTATACGTAATATATTTTCAAATACTTACTTTTTCAAATACATATTCAAGATTCTACCTGTTTATTAATATCGAGTAAAGAATGCTTAAACATTACTTTTGTTGTACGGGAGCCCATGTTTGATATTTACTTAATTTTTATTTAATTATTATTTATTCTGTGAAAATTTCAGCGTTCTAACTATCACGGTTTATAAGATACAGTCTAGTGACAGACATACAACGAAGGCTTAATAATAGGGTCCCATTTTTACTTTTTAGGTACGGAAACCTAAAACATACATGTATTGTAAATAATATAAATATTATGTAGGTACCTACTACGTACTTAGGTACTTATTTTTTCTAGTACCTACCCGTTGCTTTTTTTATAGTACCTATAGGGGACAAACGATCAGCCAAAACCAAAAAGAAGTCCATGAAAATTCAAACATTTTTATTATCTGTTATTTATCGGTTTTTATTTTTGCTATGGATTATTCCATCTAAAAACATATTTAGTTTCATACTGAAAAATGTGTATACATCTATTAAACTAATTCACGAATAAAAATTATTAATATTTCACAATATTTGTTAAATATTACTAAAATCATGTTACTACCAACCCTTGCGCATTTGTTCTATGACGTGTTTGCACGTAAGCCATATAATCTGCATCTCTATGCAAGCGTAAATAAGGTGCATTTTTCTTCGCTGCGAACATGAACGAGATTTTGTAGGTAATTATAGCGGTAGGTATTGACACTTTTGTATGGGAGTGAAGTATCTGTTAGGTTTATTAATCTGTGATACAAGTTAGACACGTCTATCTGTCTGTGTTACTGTAAAGTCTTTAATTTCAAGCGGGGGTCGCCACACCAGTACCTCTCAAAGGATACTGACAGCTATGCTGTCGCGTTTCGTGTAGTTCACGACGTTTCGGTTAACTTGCTCGGAAGGAGGAAGAAGGGCGTTGCACTTGTTCTGCGTAAAAATTATCTCTGTGTTTAATCGCCACAAGACGTCTGCTCGTTTGTGCCCTTATTTCAAAATTCAACGCATCTGTTCGACTTCTGGTGTTGCGGATGTCTGTGGGCGTTGGTGATCACTTAACATCAGGTGTTCGCTCGTTTGCCTCCTATGCAAAAAAAAAAAGTAAAATCTACCAAGTGCATCGCAAAGGGTATTATTATAAGGTTATTTTGGACGTGTGTATGTTTGTTTGTGTCTTCAGATGCTGTGCGTATATTTATGTTCACGCAACACTGTACGGTGCGCGTTCTGATTATTTTTTTTAACTTAACATATGGTTATGGTCTTCCTGCTTTTCTTCCTTAAATAATAATAATATTGTGGTATTTATTACTTAGCCCAGTGCTAAGTATCGTAAGAACTTGTGTCAATGGAAAAACGCATTCAGTTATCCAAATAATCTATATTTTAAGTAGCTGAAAATTATATATCTGTGCGAAATTTTGATAAAAACGGTCCAGTAGTTACATAAAGTAGCCATGATAAACATCATGACACTATTTTACCCATAAAATATACCATAAATATTGCATAAAAATGATAAGGACATAGAAACTTACGCACAATATTGTTATGTTGGCAGTGTGATAAAACTGCGTGTGTAGAGTGTGGTACACGTAACATAATAGTTGAGGAATAGTTTAGTCGCCGTTTATACAGGGTTTCGGTGTCATTGAGCCTGCAACTATTCGGTTGCGGCGTGAGAACTCGCCTCTCACTCACTTTCCTGGCCGGGAATCTGGGGAAAAATCTCGTAATATCATCTAGATAACGCGTAGACTAGAGTCTAGACCTAAAGTTGTATAAAACTTTTGAGAGATTCCACAAGTTTTAAGTACATGACAAACCAACATCGCAAATGCAGAGAAAATGGCGATTGTTCTAAACTTAGAAATAATTCTATTTTTGTTTTTTTTTATATCTTTGAATGAAAAATAAATTCTCAATTTTGCCAGTCGTATTTTCCGAAATCTGTATATATTATATAAAACTCAAACGTGACATAGCCAGCTATTAACGCACAGCCCAAACCACTTGACGTATCAAGCTGAAAGTTGGCATCCAGGTAGATGTTACGACGTAGGCATCCGCAAAGAAAGGATTTTTAGAAATTCAACCCCTAAGGGGGTGAAATAGGGTGTTGAAGTTTATATGGATTTCTTAGAAATTAAACGCGGGTGAAACCGCGGGGCACTGCTAGTAAATTATAATTTTAGTACAAACAATTTATGCTAAAACAACTATCGAACTAGTATTGATAATAATTGGAAAAGTTGTATGTATGTTTGGTTATTCTTTCACACAAGCTATTGAATTGATTTGGAGGTTCTCAATAGACCTAAAAACCTGCATCGGGTTATATATTATATAAAACTTAGATAGAGGGCCCTTTTATGGGTACAATAATGATCTAAAAGCCCATAAGCCTTACTTAGGTATGGGCTCAAAGGGGCTGCAGCCCTCCTAAGGCCCAACCTAGATCCACCATGGAAACACTTTACTTTCACCCTGAAAACGTGAATGGTCGACTGGCAACGTGAATGGACTGGCGCGTGAAACCACAGCGCGCAGCTAGTATTCATTGAGCATGAGTAACACAACAATAATATTTTAATGTCGGAAACCTTAAGAAAACATCAGCTACACGTGGCCGTTTGTTTCCACTTAGCGTTAATAACAATCTTGTTTAGCTTCCTGCGGGTTTATTCACTAGCTCCCCGCTCGCCTCCTGAACAATGTTGACTTTATTTTACAAATATTAAGGTGCACTCAACATTTGGTGGTACATGTTCTAGAAGAATCCATGCACTTGTAGCATAAGAGCCCAACCAGCGAGATCGCGTCACGGCAAACCAGTCGTAATCCAAATCCCAATCGATCATTAGGACTCAAGAGGGCAAACGAGCAGTCAGAGCCATTACTACAGTACCTATAGACCCTATAGACGCGCATTGATGTTAAACAGATGCGTTGCTCTCCCTCCTTTTCTCTCCATGGGCCACCGGCTACCGGTTCTTACGTAAGGGGCAGCATTTCATTAACTCCACGTGTATTGTGTGACCAAGAGCTAAGCAATGCGGCAATGACTTCACCACTTACGTAAAATCGTGTGAAGCTCCTAGAATGTTTTCCTATCGATGACTTTTGCAGTAGACTTTCAGGTGACTTACTTAGTGAAATAGTTATAAAGTGTCTCACTGAAAGTGTTTAAATATCAAAGGGCTTAATTTTAAGAGCGATCTAGAATCGTCTTTCTAGAACGTTGAAACTTACCTTCGCACATGTTTCGCAGACCTGAATGAAAATTATAGATTTTTTAGCTCGACAAAATGACGCCATCATTGGAATAAGCTGTCGGTATAATTCCAACTCCCAAGGTTGAGGTCCACGCGGCATGTAAGTGTCTCCACAGGTGTCCATCGAACTAGAAAGACAGGTCCACTGGGTGCCTATTACAATTTTTTTTACTCCTACGACCGTTCATTTCGGACAGTTGATTTTTTTAAAATTTACATTTAAATCTGTTTATGACGGTCATCATTGAGTATCTCTTTAATTGTTTTTAAATTTGACATCTCTTTACCGTTAGTCAGCTCCGGATTAAGCAAAGGGCCCAGGGCTTGGAGACCTGTGAGTAGAGAAGCCCTTAAGCCATACGGGGCCAGGGGTTACTGTCACCCTAAGCCTACTCCTGGATGTATTAGTACTAGTTAAGTTTTTGGTAAGGAACGACGTCTTCAAATCAGAGAATTAGAGGTTATAGAGATCCATTTTCCAAATGGATTGCCTTCCCATAAATTCTTTGAAACGTGATAGCATAAAGTTACTACAGGGACTACATACCGAACTTATTAAGCAATCTGAAATGTAATCGACATACGATATGTCATGAATCGATCCGCCATCAATGCAGATAGTACTGCTCCTATACACTCACATTATGACTCAACTTAGAAATATCATCTTCGTTCTCACACTCAATAGTGAATACATTTTCTTAAAACAACAACATAGTCGCCCCAGATGCACGGGGCAGACAGTCCTTACTTCCTCCACATTCACGTATCAGAATACGTTTCCTTAATACATTTTTCGGTTGTATTACAGAGCATGGAGAGAATACAAAAGATGCAAGGAGGACCGACCATGAGCGGCTGGCGACGGGCTCCCTGGCTACCGACGGAGAAGGTAAGACATCTTCGACATTATGAGACCCTAGTACTTTGCCATTAGATATAGACTGGAGTTAAGATTTAAATAGACGATGGGGGGTTCATTCTGGGTTCCTTTTGGCTGCCAGTCCTTCGGCTGACATCGGTTTCGTACATAACGTACCCGTAAAGGTTCTCTTACTAACCCCACATGGTCCCAGCTACGCGAAACACATAGTAATATAGTGGACCTGGATCATCGACTAAGCGAAATTAGATTTAATTTACAAACACGGTAAACACTGCATAGTAAACACCAAATAATTATCGGCAACTTATTGAACTAATATAAAACTTCAGATTTTTTAGATCCTAAGCTCATTTTTAATCAGAAAATCACGCCGTGGCCTTTTTGACTCGTGGGACGCACATAAGTCAAATTTACTGTTTAGCAAGGTTTCGACCTCTATGGTAAGATGCCATCTTTATTCTGCATTGTCCGATTTCCATTCCCGAACCATTGATAGTCGGAAGTTCCGACTCGGAACAGTGTCACAAAGGTTGAAATAACCGGCCAAGTGCGAGTCGGACTCGCGCACGAAGGGTTCCGTACCATTATCTACGAAAACGGGAGCTTATCTTTTGTATGGGAGCAAAAAAATCACGTTTATTGTATGGGGGCCCCCTCAAATATTCATATTATTTTATTTTTTAGTATTTGTTGTTATAGCGGCAACAGAAATACACCATCTGTGAAAATTTCAACTGTCTAACTATCATAGTTCATGAGATACAGCCTGGTGACAGACGGACGGACGGACATAGGAGCCTTAGTAATAGGGTCCCGTTTTAACCCTTTGGGTACGGAACCCTAAAAATGGTACTACTACAGACAAAAATGGTTTGAAAAAATGGAGCATATTAACAATACGCCAATGTTCCTCCGTAGTTCGATGACCAGATGTAATTGTGTCTAATTGGCCAGCATAACTTTAGTTCTGTGACGCGATAGGTGCGCTATGCACCTACTTAAATGTTTCACTCACTTTTTTGCGAGATTGCGAGCTTCAAATGTGACATTTTTACCGCGTGGACTAAGGAAGTTCGGTTGACGGTTCTGCACTATCCTCTCAAAATATCCTCAGGAATCCCATTTTAAAATCTCCAATTTCTCAACAACTAACTAAAATCTATGTCCTACTCTTAGAACCTTAGAAACCTTTAAACTTACAAGGGTAAAAGCATTCGAAACCCGTCCATTTGATTCCCAAACCCTTATAGATTCGTGCACCACATGGAGCGATTTAGAAGAATCTAGAATATGAACTCACAATAGAGAACATGTAGTTAGAAGCTTCTAGAAAATAGTATAGACGTACATACGATAGTCAATCCATTTAGCCATGTTCTAGACTATTCCAGCACATGGTTTCTGGTGCTAAAGTACCACGTAACGTGGTGGCGGCGTGGGGCTGGCGCCGGCCTGGCGGGCTGTCGATCGATCGTCAAGGTTATACCACCAGACGCGTCTCCACCATACGCCCTGTTTTACCTCGCGCTACTGACTCCGTTTAGGTTTTAGGACATCTAGCCTAGGGTTTCACATGTCGCTATAGTGGCAACTAGTCAATACTCAGCTAACTACCACGTCATGCTTCAGAGTGATTTCTGATTAGTGCTTATACTTTTTCTGCTACTTAAGTTACAAATAGTTTGACCGGGACTTTATTAGTATCTTGTAAAACCGGTTTAGGTGACGGATTTAAAGATAAGATATGCTATAATGTATCACCAGGTTGACTCATCAACCACTGTAGCTAATTTGATAAAACTTTAATAAAAGACGCAGACGAATTGGGACGGCACCACAGGCGAGATACCGTTAGCTCACAGTGACAGCCATGTTTTCATATGTCGCACAATTCGTGAGTTTCCGATAGCCCAAAGCAGGAAGAAAGGTCTACCCGGCCGGGCTTTTTGAAATTCTATCTGTCTTGCTTTATCCTGGAGACATCCCTTAGCTGTAAGAAGGACAACACTATATACCTCGCTGTTTTTTTCGTCAGCACCACCAGATCTCGGCTGGTTTGCCCCCAAACAGTGTGGTTATTTATAATGAATACTTGGCACCCTCGTGTCAGCGGTGACAGTTCGTCACTGCCTGGAACTATCGCGTGATGTAATGCGCTGAAATAGCGTTGCGCGAACAAACATTGTCATCATCAGAGCGTTACCGCATCCAGTTGCTTCTCACAATTTCCCAGGTTCCCCTAATTTGATTGTAAGAACGAACGAACAAGAATTTTCTTCTTTGACAGAATAAAAATTATTCTGGATCTGAATTTGTAATGCCGCTCCCTGTTCTGGCGTAGCTCCTCTTTGCGGCAATTACTGACCTAGCTAATACTTTCCCATCTGGGTTAAACTACAAACAAAACTTGGATATATTTATTTAACTGTTTATTTCTTGTTTCATCTTATTGCACGAATACATTTTTGATTATTTATATGAAATATCGCCGTAGCTGAGATTCAATTCACTTCATTCCATTTCGCTGCATATCAAATTCTGATCCAGAATAATTTTTACTCTGTCAAAGAAGTAAATTCTTGTTCGTTCGTTCTTACAATCAAATTCAAATTATTTTCTTTATTAAAAACATTTTAAGCACGGAGTTTCCACTCATTACAAGCATGGAGTTTCCACTCACTACAGTATACATACATACAAACTATTAACTCTAGTACTTCGTATCAAAAATATAAGGTAACATCAAAACTTGTGTTCAACTGTTGTTTATGACGCAAATAGGCAGAACTTTATCTTTTCGAAATGCCAGAGCTAGACTCGGTAGTGCAAGCCCAAATCCACTTCAACCCATTCACTATTACAAATGGCTCTATTTGCTCTTCTCGAACGCACTTTACACCGTCGTGTTGGCCTGATTTGGTAATAACTAGCATTGCAGCTGAATCTTAGGAATCTGGGTACCTAGTCTTTGTCACACGGATAGGGCAATACCTGAAGAGTCGTAGAATAACCCCGATATTCTCAATTTCAGAACGTCAAAGCTGGGAGACTGAGTGGTGTCGGTTGGCCTACTGGGAGTTGACGCAGCGAGTGGGCAGGCAGTTCGGAGTGAGG
>LUGF01037862.1:486825-510026 GCA_001625245.1 Calycopis cecrops
CGGGTCGGGGAGGCACGGGCTGTGTCTGGACGCGCTGGACACGAAGGAGCCGCAAGTTGAACAGGTAATTGTTAACTGCTTTTATGAACTCATTGTTAAATACCACTGCTTTTGGCGAGTCACTGTTAATTGTCACTGCTTTCCGAAACCCAAATGCTACTGCCTTCAGTGCCTCACTGTTAAATGCCACTGCTTTCTGTGGCTCAACGTAAATTGAAACTGCTTTCAAGGACTCATTGTTAAATGCAAAAAAAAAAATGCATTCATTACTTTATCAGTTCTAAAGGACAGTCCAATATGCTGTGCTGCCGGGGCAGAGTTTGCTCTAATACCACTGCTCATTTAGGCATGACCAGGCCTAAATTCGCCAATCGTCTCTCTATCTTGACTTCCATGCCTACGTGATAGGTAGCATGTGCACCATCTCGCGATCGTGTGACTCACGTAAACATGACTATCGAAACAATAACCGTCTGTTGGGAAATAATTATAATAATTAATTGCAATAAGGAGTAACCACAATTTCGATACTGAACGGTAAACAGATGTGAAAAATCCACTTATTTATCAGACAAGAGACGTTTTTAGAAGTAAATTTTTTATGTCTGTGACTTAGTTTATAACTTAGACAGGTTTACTTGCTACGTTTCTTTTCTGAAATTTCACTTCTACGGTGTATGACTTAGGTTGTTTTGGAATTTCTTCAAGAAACGATTCACGGAGAGGGTTGTTTAAAGTAATGCCTTGTGAAACAGATGCGTTACGCATTTAAGTGCGTACTTCAGAAGCATGTAGGTTATGAAGTAAACTCACGCCTTTCATATTTGTTCGCTAATGATTGTATACGTAAGATGGCGCGATCTGTCAGTGCATTAGCGCAACTGTCTGTTATCGCGGGGTTATCTACAGGGCACATCTTTAAATCAATTCGTACTGCGACGCTCAATCAGCCAATGACGATTTATTATACTACCTTTAGTTTATCAATCGTTGATTAAAATTTTAAAGTAAATATGTGTAACAATGCCTTGCGGTTTCACGTGCGCAGCTGTGTTAAATCTTAAACAGAAATTTTCAGTCAAATAATTAAAAAAAAAAGTGATAAAAGTTTTCTTTTCAAAATGTAATCTATATCTGCCCAATTTCATCTTTGTCCATAATGAAATTTTGCGTGAAAAACTAAAACCACTAAGAGAGTGTGGGCTGCCTAAAAAGTTTGAGAGCAATGGCAATTACAGCTTACTAATTTTTTTTTCTTTTTTTTTTAGATAGAATATACGCTAAGTGACTGAAGGTCAGTGCAGCTTCATCGATATGAGAGGTGAACTCACCTGGAGCGTCGAACCTCTGTAAATTGTGGTCGATAGGGATACAGGCCCCCCCTTCTTTCCCAGACTAATGGGAGAAGGCAAACCGGACTTATTGCGATTAATAGGTTATGCTATTATTATCTGGCCGAGGACAACGGGTGTCCTCAGCTCCCCACCTTTAACGGAGGGGAGCAGCTCGCGCGCGGCAGCTAGAAAGCGGCCGACACGGGTCATGAGCTTGAAGAGCTCTATGAGCTATCTTGACTGGGGGGAGGAGCTTACTAATGTTTGAGTTAATATTTAAATAGTTTTAAATTGACATCACAATACGTGTTTTATAGTTGAACTGACCTGTACTCGTACTCCTTTCTGAATCGATTGGCTAGTCCAAGAGCTATCGATTTTTAAACAAAAAAAAAGTTAAAAAAAGATTTTACAATAATTAATCGACTATTAACTATTATTCCAGGTGCGGAAAACGCGAGCGAAAATTGGATTAGGTGTGACACTGTCCCTGGAGTCAGATGGCGTGTGGCTCTACAACCGGAGCCAAGAGCCTGTGTTCGTCAGCTCTCCGGCCCTCGACGCCGCCGCTGCGAAGGCTCTGCTCGTCTGGAGGGTCGCTCCCGGGCACTGTCTGTGCATCTTCGACCCCTCCTCCCCCCCGCCCGCCACCACGCTACCTCACGTGGGTCCAGTAGACCCCAGGTCGGTGCGGATCTCCTTCGCCAAAGGTTGGGGTCCAAAATATTCAAGGAGGGACGTGACGGCGTGTCCGTGTTGGCTGGAAGTGCTCCTAGCCCCTCCGAGCTGACGTAAAAACTGTTAGTGAGTGACAATATTTAGTGTACCTCAGTACACCTCTAGTGTTTTAGTGGAAACTGGACCAAAAGCGTTTAAAAATTTCTTTAACGGACTATTTTTTACTTAATGTTATATACTGAGTGATGAGAAAAAAATGTTAATATTGCGTCGTGCGACAATAAGAGTTTATAATATTATATTTATTTATTAATTATTATTGTAAATAAAAATCGGCAGCTCCTGAGCTATAATTAGTATATCAGTATACATCTCCAATTTTGGAATACGATACAATATAAAAAAAACACAAATTATATTATTGAATTACGTTTGTACCATTTTATTATTTTATTTGTTCTTTTTTAATTCTTTTTTCATTTGTCTATGGACTTTGATATCAATGAAATATTAAAATGGTACAAGGTTAATAAAGAATATTAGAGACATACAAGTTAAGATTTTCAGTTTAAATTTTTTGTGGTTTTATATGTATTGTCTGTGGTGTTGTCCGTGTCTTGTCTATGGTATAAATATTGTGTGAGAGAGATACTTATGTTAGTTTTACCAATTACCAATTATTTACGATATCACATTTTTCTCTCGTCACTTCATACGGTCGTGCAATGAAGCATTTTAAATCCCCTGGGGCATGGTTGTTAAATTTTAAAATGTAACAGTCGAGTCATTAAAAGCTATATATTTAATCAAATGACACATATTATACATTTACATTTACTTGTATTTTTTACATCAATATCGTTGTATTTTGAAACTATGTTAAAAACCCAATCAAATCAACCCTTTTTTATATTTTCTTATACTTATTTTTAATGAGTTTTTAAAACATTTATTTAGTATATTTGAAAAACTGAACTTGGCCAAACGTTTTACGAGCAAAAAAAAAAAATGGAAATATTTGAGGGTTGTATATATGGAAGCTCTATCAAATTGGACGAGCCAATTCTGACATAGAGTCGACTTCCGAAACAAAGTCAAGTAAATCACATTGTAAAGTACCCATAAGCCCCATTGTATAATTTTACTAATTGTGTACACGCTGGTGTATAAATGTATAGATTGTATATAACTCTGCTTTAAGTTAGGAGACTGTATATATTATGTAATATTGTGTACTATATAATTGTAATTATTTATAATTAAGTATAAAAATGCCTTACCTTAGTATGTAATTATTTAAAGTTTACTTGGTATGTACAAAAAATGAATTGTCGCAATTTTATAACGATGGGAGCGAAGGCTGTGTAAAGCATTTTAAACCGACTTCTTTTATATCTCAAGAGCAATGTCAGACCTGTAGTCTGCTTAGATTCTTGTAAAAGATCTGCCAATGTTGCATCTTCTGCCTAGTGCAATCTGTTTTTTCACATTCATATACAATTTATGTAATTAATGAACTTGTTTGGCTATTTTAAATAATAGCTTGTAACAGTTTAGATTCAATTACTAGGTAAACGGTTAAAATTATTAATTTCGAAATTATGATTGAATTATCATAATATTATAAACAATATTTACATAGGTTAAAATTTATATTTGGCAATATGCTGTTTATTAGACAATACTAATGAAAAAATGGTAACAGCAAATTTTAAAATATTTGGAAATAACATTTTTCATGTTGTATATGAATGTGAAAAAAATGTAATAAAATCTAGAAACACATTAAACTTTGTGCCTTGCGTTGTATTCAATTTAATATATAAATCTACATATATAGGGTAATGCAGTCAATTTCACTGAATAAATATAAGGTTATACATTAATTATACAAATTATGTTTAAATCTCGAATTTAAGAGTGTATCGTTTGGACGAAGTAAGTGGAGTCGACAATAAGATATTACAGTCTAGTCTGAATAAAGAAAATCTTGCTTTGTCTTAGGCATCCGTGCTGGCCAGTCTAAATGTCTAAATGAATTCTCGTACCTTCTAGCATAACTATCATCCACGTGTATGCGGCTTTATATTTTTGCTAACTGGTATATTGGTTGGGGACCTGATATTGAATTGGATAACTTTAATTTTGACTTGTTTTGACCACAATATATATATATTCTTGTCAGTTGAATCTCTGTGTACCTTACCATGGTGCTTACAATTTACAAGATCATAGTGGTATAGAATGTGAGCCAAAGACTATTAATGGTATTGCAGTTAGGGCTATATCTAATATTGTAATAGATATTATTTATTATATAATTCAGTGTCCATTTTAACTATGTTTTACACATGAAACAAAATTTAAATATAATATATTTGATATTTATAAGAGTCTATTCCTCCATTTTGTTTTTATTACTTTGACAGCTAAAAGCCCGCCAAAACACTAACTGCAATACACATTAGTGTGTCGCTTTCTTGTATCATTAACACAAGTAATGTTATAATAACATTAAAATAAGTATTTTTATAACACCAATAGAAATATAATGTTAGCACAAACCACGTGCCTACACAGCATAATCTGTTTTAACGTTAGTTAAATGAAGTACATATTTATTTATTGTAAGCAGTTTAGTCAATATATTAGACTGATCGATCGCCTTAAATTAATGATTTTAACAATGTATGCCTTCGTATAAGATAATATGAAAAATTTTAGGTACTTGGTGTTCTAGAACAATATAAAATTCGAAAAAATAACAGTGAAGATTTAATCTTACGTGTCAATGTAGCATTTAAAAAGAACCATTTTAAATGTCTATCATAGACACAAAAATCTTACAACAAAATAAATATTTTGTTTGTTAAGTTAAAAATAATTGTAAAGTGTTACTAATTAAAAGACAATAAGAAGAACCAAGTACCAAGTTGTCATTAAAATTTTATATTTAATGTACGAACTGTTTAGATGAAGAAATCATGAGCGTAATAGTTTTTTTTTTAAATATTTGTGCCAACTTAATCACTTTGGAAATAGAATCACTTTGGCAAATTGCGATGTTTGTGACAGTTGAAATATTTGATTTTGACAGCTGAAAACAGATGGTTTGTTGGCTTCGGTTAAATCTTTGTTATGGGCGACTCAAAAAAGGAGGACGTTATCAATTCGTCTGTATTTTAATCCCTTATCTATTACATTTGTTAGATGGATTCTTGAAAAGGGTTGCGACTTCAAGAATCCGTCCATGTGCAAGAAATATACATTAACTATAGACTATCAAAAATTATATTTAAAAAGAAAATAATTATTTTATTTTTATATCTTACAAAAATCAGAGCTTTTGAAACATTTGAATTTATATATGAGCCTCATGACTTCAGCATCTAATCAGGCCGGGTTGGTATGTAATCTATATTGTTATATTTTAGAAAGGCGGATATTGTTAAAGTTGTTAAATGTTATAATTTGTAAATAGCAACAACGATTCACCAGTTATTTGTGAGTCTGACGATGAATGAGATTAAGGTATGATAAATTATAAATAAACAAAGAGAATATTTTTATATGTATGTTTTATTTACAAATACCTACCAGTAACAAAACGACTATTTACAAATAAAATAAAAAATATATTAGAATGAGTTATTCAAGTCTCTTCAAATTGGTGTTGGGAAGGAAGAAGCAAGCGATGCCACAGGCTGGAAAGAAAAAAATGCTAAAAGAAAAGGAAGCATCCATCATTCATAAAAGAGCAACTAAAAATTAAGTAGACATTTATGGAAATCAATAGATTCAGGCCATTATGTAGGTTATATTCTGTTCAATGTTATCAACTATTGAAATTAGTATTTCTTTCTCATGGTCTTTGTAATTATTGTCTATATTTTCGCTTACATATTTGGTTAATAACTTAGGGTCAATTCACACCAAAAGCGCTGCGAAGCGCAACGAAGCGAAGCGCAGTTTATGTGTCATATGAATTTCAACTTTATAATAATTACTATAATACTTATTATCGCATGAGAAACTCGACCGAGACGCGCGGATTCTCGCGACTGCGCGAGAAGTCGCTGGAATCCGCGCGGAAGTCGCGAAAGAGAATTCTATAATAAGTACTACAGTAATGAAAATAAAGTATAAATTTATTTGACGCTGAAAGTGCGCTCCGCTTCGCTGCGCTTCGCCGCGCTTTTGGTGTGAATTGACCCTTATAGATCGACTAACAGCCGAAACTATTGTACTAGTAACTTGAAATTCGATATAGGGGTTCCAGTAGTGATGTGAAACCGCAGGGCCCAACTAGTACCTTAAGTATAATATTGAGAATATTGCTGAATTTAAAGGGTCCCTAGTATTTATATTTAAGAGGGCTAAAAAGGTATGATAAAATTCCTTCTCGTGAAAGTAATTAATTGAAAACCATTGCTACAAATCAAAACTTAACAGCGCCATCTATCCATGTGATACGGAACTGACGAAAAAAACATTGACCTCTTCTGATCTAGATCGCAGACGTGTGCTTACCTCCCAAAACGACTCCAACCACAAGAAAAGGCGGAAGACATCCGTAGTCTATGAGCGCGGGGAAGATCACGGTGCCGGCTATGGTGCCGATCCGGCCGCACATGAGGAATGTCGCCATGGCCATTACCCTGGACGAAATAAAACAAAATTTTTAGAGAAGATGTACTTGCATGAATGTTATGACGTATTGTTTTCCCTGACCGCGTCCTTTCCAGGCAGGCTATTCACCTGCAGCACGTAACACATTATCATCGCCGCCACTTTTACAGACGTCCCCGGTTATGCCAGCCCAATACATCAGGCTCTTTACTTAGGAACCCCAAGCACAGCCCAGGACGGCTAAGGCTGCTTTCTGAATTACTGAGTTTTTCTTATCTCTTATCTGCAAAAGTGCTTACCTAATTGCCTCTCCGAAGTTTCGAGAAGAAATAAAACACGCACACACACGTCACATAATTAACAAACTTCACCCCACTATTTCACCATCTCAGGGGTAGAAATTTAAAAAATTTGAAGTCCGAAACTATAGTGGGGGTACACGCACAACAACTTTGCTAAAGATCATCGCTCGAAAATTATGCATAACTTACTATTATATTTAAAGGACATACAAACATACACATATACATACATGTTTGTGAACATCGAAAATAATATGTATTAACTAAGAGACGTAGGAAAGAGTATAATTGCTTCCCACAATTCCATCCAAAATTCACAAATTCGAAACAAAAATGGATATCTCATCAAAATCTAACCTAAGAGAAGTAGGAAAGAGATCAACAACGATGCTGCTCAGCGAAGCACCGGAGAGCGACGTGAATGCCAGTCCCACCGTCACCATCACCACCACGGCCAGCGCGCTGCTGCCCAGCGACGGCAGCAGGACTATCACCATGGCGCTGAGGATGCCGCACGTGCCTGCCACCATCTTCTTACCGCATCTGGGAATTGAAGATCGATTAAGGGTTCGAATCCTGTCTAAGTCGTGGCTGTTTTTGTGTGCATCGGTTGGCAAATGAGCACTTACATTACATACGACCATAAACAACCCCACAATAAGACGCAACGGATGTTACTATAATGAGCTACAAACTACACGAAAAACTGCGTTATCACTTTACGTGAGGCACAGGTTCTTAGGGTCAATTCACACCAAAAGCGCGGCGAAGGGCAGCGAAACGGAGCGCAGTTTATGTGTCATATGAATTTCAACTTTATGATAATTTCTATAACACTTATTATCGCATGACAAACTCGAACGAGACGCGGGGATTCCCGCGACTGCTCGAGCATTCGCTGGAATCCGCGCGGAAGTCGCAAGAATTCGATAATAAGTACCACAGTAATGAAAATAAAGTTTAAATTTATATAACACTGAAAATGCGCTCCGCTTCGCTGCCCTTCGCCGCGCTTTTTGTGTGAATTGACCCTTACGTAGTGTGAGAGGCAGGTATCGACTGCAGTATGACCTGACAAGTCTACTAAAACGAAAGAAACATTTTCTCTGTGGGCGTACCCTTAGCAGCAAATGTGCTTTCTGTACGCTTGACGGTAATTCTCTTGCCCTGAACAAACTTGGGTTTGTTACGCGTCTCACTGTTTTCAGTTACAACGCCAAACTGATTCAAATAAAATCAAATCAACAAAAGAAAATATCACAATTTGGGGGTACCAATTTTGTTATCATTACAGTTTTTGTTACCAATAGATAGTTTTTAATTAGCCATAGTAGCAAATATAAGGACATTTGACCTCAGAAATATACTAACCTGTTCACCAGCGCCCCGCCTATGCTGTAAGTGAGCACGGACCCCGTGCCCACCACGACGCTCTGCAGATACGTCAGCATGTCCGTCTCTATGGGCGCGCACAGCACTTCCACAGTCTCCTGCACAGCCTCCACAGCCACAGCCTGCACAGGCACGATGGCTGAGCACAGGCTGCCGGTGGGGTTGGCCTGGATCATGGCCGCCAGCTGCGGGTACCACAGGCGGATCGTGTTGGAGCTGTAAGAAGAATTTATGATTAGCATGTATAACCTGTAACCGTTGATGCCTGTTCACTACAAAGACTGCTGCTGATGGAGAAACGGATACTCCATTATATAAAACAAATAATTTTTTCGCTGCAATACAGTTTTTGCCGAGTGGTCAATCGGCGTGATCAGGGAAACCTACAGGTAATTTAAGTACAATGTCGCTCATAATTTTTCATTATAAACTGCCTACGTTCTTGCTTCTCCCTGTACTTGAACTGCTGTAGACCTATAACGTATCTGTAAAGGCAGATACGTTTTGGTCTTTGAACAAAATTACTTTTGAATAATTACTTGTAATCGCATCTACGTTGTGGTCATATCACAAACTAAACCTTAATGCTAATCTATTTATAGCGAACATTCGCGCGAGTTGTAGAGAATGAAATGTAGGAATATCCCATGCGTAACTTGTGTCATGTTAGGTGGCTGTACACAAACTCTGTCATAGAACAGATAAAAAGATATGGGATCCAAGTTCTTGTGAAACTGTAACGCTGAAAATAGGTCAGGCTTTAAGCACACGTCGTTCTCGACTACTTCGCACTTTTGACTTCAAATTCCTGTTCATCCTTAAGGAGCTGAGATATACAGTATTTAAGCGTTGTAATTATTAACTTCTTACCCAAACATGCAGCCTGAGTGGGCTCCGCAGATGAGTATCAGGTACGCCAGATGCGGTGGTTTGAACAAGGGGGCCAGTTGGGCCATCCCGCCTTTAAGCGCTTTCACTCCTTGTCCAAGTTCTTCAGGTTTCTCTTTTATCAATTTTTTGATCTACAAAAACAAAATGATTCATATAAGAAACTAACGTTTGGCGACATTGATTGGAGTTGTTTTTGATTGAGTTTTGAGAGTTGAGCTGGTTCAGATTCATGGGGAATGAGAAAATAGAATATGTACGAATTATAGGACCAAGAACACATATTACAATGACTATGCTTTGCTATAGTAAATCTAGATATGCAGTATCTATATTGACTTACTATCTAAAAATCTAACAACATGAAACTGAAAAACAAAGAACCTAGCTAAGCTAAGCTAAGGTCAGAAAAAATAGAATGCCGTTCTACGCAATCTGCTAAAACCGACTCACCGGGAAGGTATCAGCCGGAAGGCCCGTGTTCATGGCATACATCTTCCGGAAGACCGCCATGGCCTCCTCGTTGCGTCCCCGCGACATGAGGAACTTCGGGCTCTCGGGGAGGAAGAAGAAGGTAGCACCACACAGCAGCGGCACCAGCGCCGTCGCCAGCAGGAAGAAGTTCCACGTGTGGATTACTGGAGACAAACAATCAAGGATTACGATACGACCTAGGGATCTTGAAAAGCTCTTTCATCTCGACATCATAAGGCCAAGGCCGTCAAAGCATCCGTTGGACCTCTGGTGTTACGGATGTCACGAACGTTCAATACATCACTTACCATCAGGTGGTCCACCTGATCGTTTGCTTCCTATGCTATAAAAAATTCAAACTGCTTGGACTTCAAGCAACTTGCTTTTAGCAAGGTTGCCTCACTGTAGGTAAGAATTCATTCAGCCAAATTTGGACAGTGAGATCCGGCGAAACCTCTCGCTTACACGACACCGGCGTAAAGTGACAGCTGTGCAGTCGCGTATCGTGCGGTGTGTGAGGTAGCCCATGGAAGAGGCAGGAGGATGGACCGATGGACAGACGGTCAGACGGACTTACCAAAACTATCCCCAATCGTGACGTCCCACTTGTTGATGAGCACCCCCCAGGCCAGCAGCGGCAGCGTGATGCTGCCGAGGGTGTAGAACAGGCTGGTGAGCAGGATCACGCGCGCGCGCAGCCCTGTCCGGTGCAGCTCAGCGATGTACGAGATGAGGACAGCGAACGGACCGTTGAACCTGGAAGGAAAATTGTTAACTGCTTCAAAATAAGAAATATGCTATTGAATAATTTCGCTCCCTTTTTTCGAAGGTTTTAAAAAATAATCAGAGATTTAGGTCACGAATCAACGAGTTTTGAGGAATTAGGATTTATAACTTAAATGTGTACAATGAAATTAGTTTGACAGAGACAAACAAGACGCAAACTGTCAAATACACTAACTAATAATTAAAAAATTATCAAAACAATAATTGTTCGCTTACTGAGGGCAAGTTTGCAATAAATATGGATTCTTCTTACAAGAAAAGAAGAGAAGAGTGGAAGGTTATCTAGTTACTTCTATTGTACCTATTATCGTAAAATATTCTAATAGCGGATTGCTAGATTTCTATTTTTTTGTTACAAAGGGCACTAGCAATCGAACCCATTCGGTGACTAGGCGCCCTACTCAGAAGTAGATGGGGGCTAAGGGAGGTTGCTACCCCTGGCCTCGTAAGGCTTAAGGACCTTAAGATCATTTTTGGTCACCGTGCACTTATCAAGTCGGAAAAGGAACGTAAACGTAACGCCTCCGCTTTTCGAGGTGAGGCGATTACGTTACGTTTCCCATTAGTGTACTACCTACCCATTAGGTACTGATACGATTCCTTTCTGAGTTGATAAGGTGCGGTGACCATAAAAGAGGTCCCTTCTCAAGTCTAAGATCCCTAAACCGTGGGATCCGCCAGAGTTTAACCCGGAGCTGCTCACAAGCCGCACGAAGCGCGATAGCAAAGCATCTCTTGAGCGTGAGCTATCTCCTCTGTCGTACCTTTCAGAAAACTATCAAAGTATCTTACAAGAAGCCCGAGGCGAAGCGTGTGACAAGCAGCATGGTGAAGTTCTGGCTCAAAGCTGCCGTGACTTCGGTGACGCCGGCGGCGAAGAATCCCCAGATGAGGAGTTTGCGGCGGCCTAGCGTGTCCGACAGGAAGCCCCACAGCATGGCCGACGCGATCATACCTGGACATGTTACGTCACGTTTTTATGATCGCTCAGACGATACTGGCGTAAAGTGCGTTTCCAGCGGCCCATGGAGCAGGCCTTGGAGGGAGAGCAACGCATTTGTATAATCTATACGCGGATATATATGGGTGTCGGTGGTCGTAAAAGATCCGGACCGATCGATTGCTATACTCTCAAAGAGGTACCCCTTGCTCAAAAATGCCAACTAGGACGTGAAAAAATAAACAGGGAGTCACAGGGACTGCCGATAGAAATGAAAACTTAAAACTATCAAGTAAGGATTGCCTGTGTTTAGTATCACACACTTGTAGCACCGCGTAGCTGCTACGAGTATTGGTAGCTCCACTCTCCTGTATAGTAGTGGTGAGACGGTGATTGCGATCGCCGTGAAAAATCACTGTGATATTCATAAACAGCGATCGCTTTAGTGAATGCTCTTTGCGCTGGCATTGATTTCAATCACTACATGCCCACAGCGACCCGTCACTGTTATTAGGCGTTCGCTGTGATTGCTGGAAGCGATGCAGCGCGCTAAAGTAAAGAGTGATTTAAAGATTGATTAAATCACTGCTATTATTCACGGCGATTTTTTACAACTGCTCAGGGCGATCGCTGCTACTCAAATATCACTCTTAGGCACACCTCCTGTATAGATTATATGGGTATCAGGTTAAATGTATTCATATATCCTGAGCCCTCCATCACTCCCGTTGAACTATCCAACTTTTCATAAATCTCACAGAGGTAACCCTCTCCTATGCACTCGCGTACAGAAAAACAATTTTGTCACTTGGATATGAAAAAGTACATAAACTTATATCTACATTCACCTGCCTGTCTCTATGTCTGTGTGTATGTCTGTCTCTTGTGTATGTGAGTGTGTGTGTATGTGAGCCGAAATTTTGCATTGGTTTTTCAATAAAAGAACAAAACCTTTACTTGAGAATGTGTTACTAGTAGTTAAAAGTTTTGTGGGTTTAAAAAATGAAAGATCAAAACAAGCAGCAATAATAGCAATCATAATATAATATGATCCAATATCAGCTTATTATTAAGTAGCAAAACAATATAGCAATGTTTATAGCAACTGGTTTATTTTAAAACGACAAACAAACGTACAGTTTGTTCGGCATCACGCTATCACAGAACAAACGCACATATTTGCGCGTCTATCACGGTGTTTGTATATCACGCGAGTCAACATTGTTACTGATCGCATGATTGTTTGTTATGTCATCTCGATTGGAAAGTCTGGGGAGCAGGTGTTTCATCATTATGAGTGAGAATTAAATAAATGAATGGGGAATCAATCTAGAATCTCTTAGATTAAATAAAGAAAATGTTCTATGTGTAAGTAAAATGCTTCTGTCCGAATTTAAGTCAATCGTACGGCGGGCATCTGCAATTGCGGAGATTAGATTAATATAGTGCACAAGCGACACAAGTGCACTCTCTGTTCTCCAAGTCTCTTAATCGGTTGAGACATCAGTCCGACATGACCGGAAAGAAATAGGTGCACGAATAATCCATACTGATAAGTAAGTAAATATAATGTTATATACGTATAATCAACAAGTTCTTCGCCTACATATTATATCAAATCCAATTAGCTAGATATTACTTTGTATCTAATAGAATCCGCATTTAGACTTAGCAAGGTTTAAATTCGCCAAAAATATACTATGATGTTAAGGCCGCTAGAACTGACAATTTATTTTTTTATGTAATATTAGGCAGGCATGCGTTTGGCCATTGTATCACCGGATGGTACGTGACATAGACGAAGATTTAGATAGATTAAGAGACTTTTAAGACTACTTAGAATGTACAGAAGAAGAAGGTACCTATTCACTCTCGCTCTAAATAAGGAAGTAAACATCATTTCAAGGGTGTGTTTTAAATTATATCGTCTAATTGTAATATTTTGTTAAATAAAAATCAATTTGAAATAGTCCGTAAAAATACATCGATCGTTATTCGCATAAGAAATGTATCGACTTCAAGGTCGCGACTCGCCAGTCAGATGTCACGTGGTGACCAAGAAATATGTTTATAACACGGGACAAAGTAATTATATCTAATTATTTTTTTATTTTCTTTTATTTCATAAATCGAATGTATTATTGATTCTGAACCAAGCCTGGAAATTTGGCCGGTGATGAAAAAGTAGCCCTGTATATCATACAGTTCTCCCAAAAAGGCGTATGTTGCATAAGAGAGGCTGACGACCGAAGCACCTCAGTCGACCTCACAACACGTTCCGATCACTCTCTTATCTCGGTATTTGTGGAGGAACACCAGCATGAGTGTAGAGAGTTAGAGCGTGTAGGCACATATGCGCATTTGAGATGTTTGTTTAGTGTTTTATGTGTTTTTTTAAGAATCAAACAATATATTTGTTTACATTTGGTTTACGTGTAAATGTAGCTGTGAGTCGGTTTTGGCAAATCACGACTGCGTATTATGTTTAGATAAACATTTTAAAAAGCATATCACGTTTCCGTATTGTAGTTTTTTCTTAAACATTTAAAAAAGAGCAAGAATATTATGTTTCACGTTATTTACATTACGACTTACGTTATTAAGGTGTCACAGATTTCTATTAAAGACCCGGTTAACCTATTATTATCTGTAGTTTATTTGTCGCTAAGTTCCTATAATATTGCTATAAAATAAACACAAAACAATTGTGTTCCTGTTAAGAAGTAAGACTAATTTGTGGAAGCTTCCTAACTACCTGATGAAGAACCATCAGGACTACGTGTATACTGTACGATGAATCGTGGTCTAGCATGTTCAACCAATAATCGTGAGCCAGGGTCAAATCCCGTGTCGCGCCCAAAAAATAATTGGGCTTCAATGTATAACATCAGTTCGGAAATGGCGGTGTTACATCCCCGTGCCTTAGAGAGTACGTCAAGACAACCAAGTCCGGTGTTTGATTTGTTTTCTATTGCTTCAGCCTGTCATTCTACCGGAATAGGGGAATGAGGGCATAAAGAGTGCACTTGCATGATAAAATGTCATGCGCAGTTGTGTAATCTCTAAAGACACCATCACCACCGCCGAAATTCGTCTTTGAGAACATTATGTAATACCAGATGTAAATACTATTTGATGCAATAACGTAATCATATTTATCGTCACATTAGTCATTCCATGTGACGTCACCTGACGTTGCGTGACGTATTGTAACGTCACACGACGCCGGTCAACCGTACACAGTTGAGTAAGTAGGAAGTACTATTACGCCTCCGAATTTGCATGTAAACTATTGAGGTATTTCAAGGCGGTTTCTGCGTATTACGAAATTAAAATTAATGAATTTTATGTTCATTAAAGAGCATGTATGAGAGTATGTGCGTACAATATCTTACTGTATATTATACTAGCTGCGTCTCGCGGTATCGCCCGCGTAATTTTCGATCCCACGTAAAATATAAAATCGTCCCATGGGATGCCATGGGAACATTTTTTCGGGATAAAAACTCCTATGTGTTAGTCCAAGTTACTCTCTATGTGTGTGCCAAATTTCAGGAAAATCAGTTCAGCAGTTATTGCGTGAAGGAGTAACAAACAAATGTACAAACTTTCACATTTATAATCAAAGTAGGATTGCCTTGAAGATTAAATACACAACCTAATTCTTATAGGGTTGACTTTGAGTAACGGGAACAGATATATAATATTAAATGAATATAACGACTATTAAAATCCTTGAGATTTTAGTGCACTAGGTCTGAGTGTGGAGGGCCTTGGCCGCTGCTGGCCAATCCTATAAATTATAACTCGCTTTAAAGATCGATTCTTTAAGTTCGATCAATTAAAAAAGTCTAGCAGACTACATATAAGAAAATTTCCAAATTCCCCAAGCCAAGGTGGAAGTAGAAGCCGATCCCCGAACCTAGGTGGAATTTAAAATTTTTGACTTTCCCTGTCTTTTTTCAGTTAATGGCCATGTATGGTTGTTCCTACCGAGGTTCCTATACAAGTATACAGTATACACACACAAATACCAAAACACCTCATAAAAGCGCAAAGCCAAAGTATCAAGGCCCCTCACCCCCATATGTCATGGCGTTGATGGTGCCCATATCCAACAGCCGCAGCTCCATGTCGCACACGGCGCGCGTGAAGATGTAGGAGGGCGCGCTGGTCACCGACACCGAGCTCCAGAAGGCCGGAAGGCAGCACACCATCAGGATCCCATTGAACCTCCCATAGCCCGTCGCCTCTATTGCCGTCTCGAAGTCGGATTCTGGTTCTGAATAAAGATTTTTTTGCATTTTATTTAGTATTAAGTTGGAGGTAATGCTGCATGGCATGCGAATCCAGCTGGCACGACCGGTTAGATATATCTCTTTCACTCTTGGCCCTACTTCTTAATGACCGATGACCCATGCGAGATTTTTACTATTTTACTTGACTGTTGTATTTCGGAGTTCTTTGAAAGAGTAAAAGTTTCAAAATTGAGATTTTTATTACTATTTGTTTCAATACTTTGTTTTTTACGTATTTTGTTTCACCCCAGTGGGCAGCTGTCACACACCGGTTTACCTGAGCGTGGAATACTCAGGTAGTAGGTCCCTCTCCGGTCGTGCCTGCCGGATTTACCCACAATGTAGCAACATCAAGTTCACGTATTAATACGCGTATGATTTATTTAACACATCGCGGCGCGGCGCTCGCACTTGGCCGCCGGCCAGCGCCGTTTGTTCTCAACTATTATAAGAATGTTATTGTTACAAAGATTGGCGGTTTTTAGTAATTACACACGTGACCTCTGGCGGGGAAAGGTTAGACTTCGGTAAGAGGTAGTGCCGTATATTGCAGCTGAATTCTCTGGAGATAAAAGGTCGGTGTTTCGGTTAAAGGTAGTTGAATTCGGTAGTAATGCTTGGCATATATATTAGAAGAACAAATGGCAGATGGCCGAGCGAGGACGCTCACATGGTAACGCAGTAAAGTAACAGCTGCGCTGTCAAGTGAAAGCTTTTAGTGAGTTTCCGATGATCCATTCGATGAAAACACACTCACAGGAAAGGAGGGCAACGTATACTAGAAAACAGTGGAGGTCGCGTTTAGAAAGAAGTGTTGATGTATCATTCACCAGGTGGAATCTCCTGCGGATGATCGTGGACGCTAATGGATGCAGTTGGTGGTGATAATAGTTGCATATTTTGACTTAGGTCTCAACTTTCTGTGAAATGCGCCGATACCTTAAGAAACCTGATCTTGAATGTTTAGTTTAGGTACTAGTTTTTTACCTTTTACATTACAAATCTATGCTATATTTTATACCTACTGTAGGTGTATTAAGTATTAAGTAAACGTTCTCATTATGTGCTGTGTATTTTTCGAAAATAAATTGTTATTTATATAATTTATTTATTTTTGTTGTACTCTGCACTTTAATCTAGTTATCTGTGTGAATAATATCAACAACATTCTCCGCCAAGTCTGTGCGTATTTAATTAAAATGAAAGCGATCAACACCTGGCAGTTGGCCAGAATCTGGTGATCTGATGTTCTGTAACACTGTGGTTTTACTTAAACGCGATACCAGGGTTATGTCTTTTGACCGTATGTATGTATATTATGCAGTAGCCAACGCATGACCACATCGTTGGACATCAAAAAATTTAATTGTTTAATCATAATAACATTCTTATATCGTTATTTATATTATCATATAGCTTTTTATTATTGAAATAATTATTAATATTAGATGCCTATTCGATACATACAAACAAAAAATGTAAATTCCTCTTTACAATATTGGTATATTTTTTTTCAATGTCCCTTGCTACGTTCTGATTGTAACGTATGAGGTAACGTTATATTGGCTAGCCTTTTAGACTTGAGTAGCCACAGGCCTATTGGGAGGAAAGATGAGAAGAAGAAGAGGAGAGAAAAGCCTTGCCGCATTACGGCCAAATTGGTCAGACATATCCGGGGAGGTATCTCTCGCTCACGCGATAAATAAACTCGTCTAGAATAACTGATCAAGAAACGTAAACTAATTATTTAAAATTGTAGCAACAAACGGTCGCATACTGCCGGTATATGTATTGAATTACATAAAATAAGCTTTTTTTATATATTCTGTCTAATATTAGCTACAAGAGTTCGTAATCTTATTACTATGTTAATTTAACGTGGTTTATTTGTGCGAAATATTCATATGTATAGATTTGCGACGATGACGACAAGTAACTTTGTTAAAAACTAACGAACTCTCGCAATTTATTACATTAATTTTCTATAACACATATATTTAAATGACTATGTAAAACCCAAAAAACGTGGGAGAGTGTAAGCCGTGGAGACTTGCATTAATAACTATACCACTACAATCACGATAAAACAAAATTCAACGAAACACGCTAAAGTGTGATAGTCGAGTTATTTTAGTCTCAAGAGCGTACCACATAAATGTACCTATATAGTGGAAAGTGCGCTGTGGCCAAGGCTGTTAATGATGATGATGAATGGGCCATGGAGGTGGGAGGAGAAAGGGCAGCGCATCTGTATAGCCTTTATGCGGATGTCTATGGGCGTCGATAGCCATGAAAATGGCTCCCCTTTTTCATGAAAAAATACAGATATATTGATAATCCGAATGGGTTACACATGGTACAAAGATGACATCCGTATTTACCCGACTAAAAACCTCTCGCGATCAAACTAAGATAACACAACACATACCTTGAGCCAACTTCTCCAAGTTGTTGGACGAGAGGCCGGTGACCTTGTACAGGTGCTCATGGGGTATCTCCTCCCTCGCCGAGGCTTCTACGTCACAGGCAACCATTTTAGAGCACCACGTCCGGACACCGGCGGTGACTCATCCTCAGGTGTTGTAGCTACTGTGGGCTGACGAGGCAGCTGCTGGTTATATACGGTATCTGAGTTTGTTCTGGCTCTACTTGTGTGCTCGACAAACAGCCTGTATCTGTACAGTCGCCGATATAAATGTTTACCAAAACAGCGAGACCGATGATGCAATTGGAGCGAATTTGAATCCGCTGATATAGCTTGTTGCAAAATTTTAGGTTCTTTGATTTTTTGTTGCAGTTTTCATTACTATATGACACGAGAAGAAATTAGGTTAAATTCATACAACAATAACGCTCGCGTGGGTAAACTTATGTCTCTTAGGGTCAATTCACACCAAAAGCGCGGCGAAGGGCAGCGAATCGTAGCGCAGTTTATGTCTCATATGAATTTCTACTTTATTTTCATTGCTATAGTAGTTATTATCGAATTCTCGCGACTTCTGGAGCATTTTTGGTAAGAGGTAGTGCCACGCTGCATGCTTGCATGCAGCCGAATTGGGCCGGCACGACCGGGGAGGTACCTCTCGCTTACACGAGACCGGCGTGAAGTGACAGCTGTGGTGTCGCGTTTCGTGCGGTGTGTAAGTAGCCGGTGGCCCATGGAGGTGGAAGGAAAAAGGGGGGCAGCGCATCTGTATAGTCTATATGCCGATGTCTATGGGCGTCGGTAGTCATGAAAATGGCTACAACTGCTCGTTTGCCCCCCTATACCATAAAAAAAAAAAAAAAAAAAAAATTCCAGCGACTTCTCGCGCATTGCAGCGACTTCGCGGGAATCCGCGCGTCTCGTTCGAGTTTGTCATGCGATAATAAGTATTATAGTAATTGTTATAAAGTTGCAATTCATATGACACATAAACTGCGCTCCGCTTCGGTGCCCTTCACCGCGCTTTTGGTGTGAATTGACCCTTACGCATCTTTCATTCTAGAATCACATTGGTTCTTAAGAATTTAACTCCAGTAGAGTGTCGAAACTACAAACAGTATCTGTGCCACGTAAATACAATCAAGAACGCACAATAGGATTGTATTTTGTAGCGACTGTGGTACATTTGTAAGATATAGGCTATAGCACTGGCGTAAGATGTATTTTCTTAGCACCTGGTGTTGTGGATGTTTATGGAGGATATAATAGGAGTTCATCGGAGCGGTGCGATCGGGGAGGTACCTCTTACTCACAAGAGACGTCTGTATGTATTTTCGAGTCCATTGAAGGGGAGGAAGAAAGGTATTAAAATTATTTTGTCTATAAACATCTAAATAATTTTAATGAAAGGCTCCAACTGTTCGTATGTAGTAAATTCGTGTTCGTGGATAGCAAAGAGGTGGAAATCACAGTATTTTATCGACTGTATGGCGTGAAAATTGTTTTTAATTTTCTTCAAAACAAACACTTATTGACTTTGACCTCTAACCGCTCTCATTATCAAGCCATCTAAAGGTTAAAGCAGATTTTATCATCAATATTTGATTATTATTAGAGCAAACGGTAGTCTTTCGCTGAAGATGAGATATTTCGGCGCACCTTATATCTTGGCGTATGGTTGGCGTACCTGTATCTATCTAGTTTTAAGTTCTGAGCTTTTAAGAATAAGAATTATTTATTTGCGACACACATAATTTACATGAAATGGAAACAGAGATTAACCAATGCATAAGAAATGTACATAATCTTATGTGTGCCACAAATTGGTTCCAACTCAGTCTGTTGCTGTCATGATACAGCACTGGTCTTCCGTTGGAGCCACTTAGTGAGATCACGAAACGAATACAACATTAGAACATGACGTATACATATTATATTAATAGAATACTTTAAATATTACTGTTTACACTATTCCCTCACTCTCTTATTATCTTTAAAATAATACAATTAGTAATAGTATGTATTGCAACAAGAAAACAATATAGGCTAATGAGTAAAAACAAGAACAATAAAAGAAAATAGAATTTTGTTATTTTGGTGCAAAATAAAGTGTTTTTTATTTATTTATTTTTTAATTGCTCTCGCACTATCCGCTTAATAGATTACAGGCAATTTTTATAATATAAGGGGGCAAACGAGCAGTCCTAGCCATTTTCACGACTACGTAGATTTGAGCATGCAAAAGAGGTAGTGTCATGTTGTACCGATGCGTTGCCCTGCTACCTCCTCCTCTATGGGATATGATAAGGTAGCAGATTATATTATATGTCAGACACCACACCTTCGGAACAGACGAACAGTACCCTCCTCCCAGGCTGATTTTGTACTTAGAATAATCATAGTAATTTGATTGTATATGATAAATAATATGATAATATTGTATTTCTGTGCCTCCTGTGATGAGTTATGTAAGTCGCCTTGTACGTTTTTTGTTTTTTTTTGTATAAAAATAATCAGCAAATAATTACGAATTTTTTGGTCCAATTCAAGTGCTTCTATGTTCTATTCTTTCGAAGATAATATTGTGAAAAGTGATACAAGTAGGTAAAAAAAAGTGCGTATTGATATAAAACATTTCAACCCCTTTATGTATTGGTTCCAAAAGCAATTTCTCGTGTCAAGTTTTAGGCTTTCTAGTATTGCACAATGATATTACTAAACTCATAAACTTTTTACTCGTATTACAACATCTTAGTAGGTACAACTCGTAGTTGTTTCAAGAAAAATCAAAATTTTCTCCAAACTTGTAATATTTATCGAAAAACATTAAATGTATTTTTAAAGATAATGTTTTTACAAATAACATGAAGTACTCAGATCGATTCTAGTCTCTTTGGTTCACAAAATACCTATAATTTTTTAAATCTTATTTTCGCTCTCCTGTAAAATTAAGATTTTGCACTTGTATCACTTCACAGGAGGGACAGATTTGTACTTTTATTTTTATAGATACTTTCTCACGAGGCCCGCTTAGTTTGTTTCGCCGGTTCTTCACAGGGCAGGGCTAGGGTTGAGCCGGTGGTAGATTTAATTGTTGACGTTCAAAAAGTGATTTGTATAATTCTATTATGAATAAAAAAATCACTTCATTTCATGGGCCATTATACTATCTATTCTATCATTCAAGCACAAAATGAGATTCAGTTAAAGGTAGTTGCAGTACACGTTTCGGACTGCACGACACCACGTGAAGTGATGACTCTGTGGCTGTGACGTCACGCTCCCAGTGGGAGACAAAAAGAAAATGCCAATTCTATATCTATAATAAGATGTATTTTATATTAGCATAGGGGGCAAACGAGCAGGTAAGATACGCCTACAGACATCCGCCACACCAGAGGCCTCGCGGATATGTTTACAGCTTCCAGAGCAAATAAGTTCTTTTCTTGAAGATTACTAACGGCAGCGAGATATGATTTTTATAAGAATATTTAAGATTATCGTCTAAATTGCGCCTGGCGAAGAATTTACTCCCCACAAAAAAATCTTCCTATCTAAGGCACCGTCTAAGAACACCGTGAATTATTTGCCATAAAATGGGGCAAGATTCCAGAGTTCTTCATTGCACAAAAGAATAAGAATGATTTATTTGCAATACACATAATCATACCATTTGAATAAAACGGAGAAACAAAGAAAAACAAAGCAAAAGAAATATACATAGTGTTGTGTGCCACAAATTGGTTCCAACCCAGTACGTTGCTGTCATGAATCTGCACTGGTCTTCCGCTGGAGCCACTTATAAGGGCTAATTTAAAAGGGTAACTGCATCTACATTACTGTCCCTTTTATGATATTTTATAATCGTAGCAGTTGGCATCTTTGGTGACTAACCCCAAAACCAAACCCCTCATTTAGGGCGACGGAATTTAAAGTCGCAAGCAAAATAAAAGCATTACTGTCACTTTACATTGGTGTCATGTGAGTAGTGCCCCCTCGCTCGTGCCAGCCAAATTCGACTTAAAAAGATCATGGCACTATCTACGTCTTGGATATGAGAGCCAGAAACATAACCGTTTTATTTCACATCACCCTGTTGCGTGGAGATATATTGAGAACTGACATTTGACATTAGATGCCTAAGTACAAGATAAAATATATTAGTAGGACAGCGCCTTTAAGTACAAGATAAAATATATTAGTAGGACGGCGCCTTGTGTAAGGTTAACATGTATAACCTATGTCTATACTGGCTTCGTATAGTATGTACCAGTCGTCCCAAGAGCACAAGTCTTGCATGGCAGCACCGAATCCAGGGCCTTAAGGACATAACAAGGCCTCCTTCGCAACTCCTTGGTTTGCATGCCCCTTAATCCGTAGCTGTGCACGGGGTACCTTCTCCTCACATGTTACCACATCAAAGTGAGAGCTAAACGAAGTGACTAAGAATAAGATGTCTGCACAACGGTAAGTAATGCGTCGTTTTTTTTTTGGTATAGGAGGGTAAACGAGCAGTTGGAGCCATTTTCATGACTACCGACGCCCATAGACATCCGAGGCTATACAGATACGCTGCCCTCCTTTTGCCTCCCACATCTATGGGCCACCGGCTACTTACACACCGCACGAAACCCGACAGCATAGCTGTCACTTTACGCCGGTCTCGTGTAAGCAAGAGGTCCCTCCCCGGTCGTCTATGTGCGTCGGTGGTCATTAAATGATTTCGACTGCTCGTTAGTCTTATATATTTCAAATGGTACTACCGTAACAATAATGCGAATGTCCATTGGCGTCGGTAGTCATCAAAACGCTCCGATTGCTCGTTTGCCCCCTTATGCTATAAAAAAAACGGGTACGATTGTTGAAGCGGCCAGTCTTGTTCTTATTTCTTTTAGTTTTTTGTATATTTCACCAAGTTGGCCTCTTTGTTTTTTAATTATGACACAAAATATTTACAGCATCATTCTGATATTAAAATCACACAAACATTGACTCTGTCTGTTTGTCGTGCTCTTTGCGTGTTAGATTTGTGTAACGATGTGGGCGTTGTAAGAG
>LUGF01037862.1:527690-549524 GCA_001625245.1 Calycopis cecrops
CGTATAAAAAGTAAGGTATTTCCGGACCGATACGACCTAGGGGTCTTCAAGAAAAGAGCTTATTCTTTCCTCAAAGGTCGGCAACGTATCTGTTAAACCTCTGGTGTTGTGGATGTCTGTGGGTGATGGTGATCACTTTACTTCATTGGCCCAATTGCTCGTTTGACTTCTTTGCTATAAAAAAAATTAACAATTATCACAAGCATGTATGTGCCTTGGATCTCGTGGTCCAGGGTTTGATTCCCGGGTAAAAAGTGAACCTTGAGTTTTTATAAAAACAGTGTACCTTTGATCAATTTCTAAGTGAGATTGGAGTCGGGCAGTCGGTGTTACACCCTCGTGCCTCGGAGATGCTGCAGCTGAACATCTCAAGTCATGTGTCTTATAGGCCAGGAGAATTAGGAATAAGAGAGGACATATATACCCCTCGAAAGGCCCCAGAGGTAGCCGAGCGTAACATTGGGGGGAATAAGGGAACATTAGCAAGTCGTTGCCGCATTTCTTCCGCCATACCGCCGTATATACCATTATTTTGTCGCGTTTCTTGCGGTTGAAGTTCCCTACAGCCCATTAGAAGGAAGGGTAGGTCTAAGCCCTAAGGGCATGTCTACACAATCTGTGCGGATGCTTATGTGCATCTCCGGCTGCTTTAGCCGCTTAATACTATCAAAAATAGCACAATTCTTGTGCCCGAGCATAGGCGAGTTTTTATGGCATAGGAGGCAAACGAGTTGGGCCAACTGAAGTGATCTAAGCCCACAGATATGTAATTGAGTACGCTTTTTATGGTATAGGGGGGCAAACGAGCAGTCGAAGCCACTTTCATGACTATCGGCGCCCATAGACGTCCGCATAGAGGCAATACAAATAGCCTGCTTTCTTTTATCCTGCCACCTCTATGGGCCACCGGCTACTTACCGCACGAAACGCGATAGCACAGTCACTTTACGCCGGTTTCATGTAAGCGAGAGGTAGAATTCGTGACACCTCTGACGAAGATACGCTGGAGTAGATTCATCAACATATCTTCAGTCCCACAGTCGACGCGAAACCATTGTAATAGTGGAACGTTTAAAAACAACGTTATATTTAGAAACAGTTTGTATTGCTTTGGCACCCGGCGACATTCCCCCGTGCTCAATGGAAAATTTTGGCTTCATTGTATCGTACGATACTTTATTCAGTTGATTGGTTCGCCGTGTCGCCGACCGGCCTGTCACTACTTCGGTTATGATAATTAAAGGTCCTAATTTTTGATACCCTGTCCCCATTTTGAAATTTACTTGGCGCAGTGTGTTATCATGTGTCCCAAAATAGCTCTGAGTAAAGACTGGAGCTGATCTTAAGGTCCCGGGTTCTATTCAAACAGATTTTTTGTTATTTTGAATTACATTAATAATATATTTGAATTTTCGATAGCAGTAAAAACGCAGTGCAGCTCCTAAATTCATAAGTTAAAATACAAATAACCTGCTTTAAATATGCTCACTCGGCTAATCAAAACGAATATGACGATAGTTGGTGCGTAAAAATCAGTACAGCGCTTCTGGCTGAAGCAGGGACCATATCTAAATACGTTCGAAAAACATTACGTTCCTTCTAAATGTGGGGAAAAATGATACATTTTATTATATGCAATAGATACATTTATAAAAACCGAAAAATAAGAAAGAAATAAACAATCTACACAGATTTACAATAGGGATTGCCCGAACGGGCGATCCATGCGCCATACAAAATGACATGCCATGCAAAAAGTGTCTGAAATGGACAGAAATTATTAATACGCCAAATTGATCGTGTTAAAAACCTGTATTAAGTTAAATTATTCACTATAAACTCGGTAGAATCTAGTAAGGAACACTTTTACTATAATATACTAGCTGTTACCCGCGGCTTCGCTCGCGTGGTTTTTCGGTATAAAAAGGAGCCGACGGCACTCTTCAGTTCTTCAAATATCTCCATACTAAATATTCCATCGACCCGTTGATCTGATTTGACGTGAAAGAAGGACAAAGAAACGAACAAACAAACACATCTACATCATCCATAATATTAGTATGGAAGTATGGATATGGATGTCAAAATTATAGATTAATTATGTGAAATTAAACAAAAAAAAAACAATTTTAATGCTTTAATCATCATTATTAACTAATAACAAATCATTTAAAAACCGTGCAAGAGGATAAACAATTGGGCGCAAGTACCAATTGTCCGTCGTCCTACCAGACAGTTATTAATACATAGAATGTGTAGGTACATACATGTGCAGTAAAATATTTATTTATTAATCATTCGAAGAATAAAATAAAAAAAACGGAAACTAGTATAATTAATATGCATTATCTGGTGCTCAAGTGGGGCAAAAGTTCATACGTTCGTTCGTTCGTTTAATTGTTCGAAGACAAAGGCTATAAATAGTGTAATTGTCCACAATTATATTATATTTAAGGAAACAAAAACATATTTATACAGCCAGTTCTATAAGTGTGCTATTTATATAAAGTTCATTCACATTTTTTTGGTATTTTCGGGGAAATTATTTTTCTTATTTCCCTTGGTTGTTGGCGTTTCTATATAAAATGGTCCTATATGTAAGAAAAAAAATATATATTTATACAGCCAGTTCTTTATGTGTGCTATTTATATAAAGTTCATTCACATTTTTTTGGTGTTTTCGGGGAAATTCTTTTTCTTATTACCCGTGGTTGTTAGTGTTTCTATATAAAATGGTCCTGGGCAGTGTCGGATTCAGTGGGGACTTGAAAGGCTGCACCCCGTGCCCTGTAAGGGCCTTAAGATCATTTTTGTATCCATAAAAGTGTTCCTTCTAAACTCCAATGTCTGCAAATCCTGGGTCCCGCCAGAGCTTAATCCGGGGCTGTTCCTGGGATCCTTAGTGTTGCACGCAGAGATAATTTTTTTTACTACCAGTTCCTCTATCGCGCTGACCCAACTCGGCTGCAATGTAGAAATGGCACACTTTCTTACATTGTCGTGAATTTATTTTATTGGTGTGTCTTGAATTTTCAAGACGCGTTTTATCTCTAAAGGTTATTAACCTCATTGCGTCTGTATGACAGGTACATAGTCATGTAAGAGGTAGTGCCACGCTGCATGCTTGCATGCAGCCGAATTGGGCCGGCACGACCGGGGAGGTACCTCTCGCTTACACGAGACCGGTGTGAAGTGACAGCTGTGCTGTCGCGTTTCGTGCGGTGTGTAAGTAGCCGGTGGCCCATGGAGGTGGGAGTAGAAGGGAGGGCAGCGCATCTGTATAGCCTCTATAGTCTATGCGGATGTCTATGGGCGTCGGTAGTCACGAAAATGGCTCCGACTGCTCGTTTGCCCCCTTTTATATCATAAAAAAAAAAAAAAAACTTTTCTATACAATAGTTGCGTCCTGTGGGTTTTGCTTTCGATCCTTGAAAATTTCGGGAAGAACAATACTTTATAACGTATTCTCATACCTACCGATAATGCACAGAAAATTGCATGAAAACGGGTCAAGCCGTTTTGGTATAGTTCGACCACAAACATCGTGACACCATTAGCTTTTACCCGCTGATTCGTTCGCGACCGTAACTTAAAAAAAGTATCCTATGTCCTTTCTAAAACTTCTAGGAATATGTGTACAAAGTTTCATGGTGATCGGTTGAATAGTTTCGGTGTGAAATCGTGACAAACAAACTTACATTCACCTTTATATTATTAGTAGGATTTGGAATAAATGTCTCATAACACAATTTGTTGATCTGTTTCGCAATAATTATAATACACTTATCTAGAAAGATGTAATAAAAGTGACCCACGTCAGTAAAGGCGGTGGCAATAATCTGTTCGCTTCACCGTTTTACGTCTTAATTTCAATTGGACTGATTAAATAGGTCGGCGATCTTGGAATGCTATTTTCTTTTGCACGGCTAAATATACAGATAAATATATACTTGGTTTGTCGCTGATGGACAGACGAGTCGAAAATACTGGCTCAATCCTGCTGATATTTAGTGTACAAGTTATTTAGGCTTTCGTAAAGGATTTTTGAAAATTTCACCCCTTAGGTAAAATAGAAATTTAAAGATTGTATGAAAGTGCTTTATTTTGAAGTTATGAAAATTAGCAAATTTATTTATTGAACTCATCTCTAAAAATCAAAGAAAAAGATAAGGGGGAATTCATTCAGGGGTTGAAATGGGGGTTGCAGTATTGTCTGAAAGTAGATCATTTAAAAAGGCAGAATTTAATTAATGTAAGTAGCCTAATGGCTAATTTTAGAAAATCAAATAAATACGTGATTCAGCATTTTTGAAAATTCTATCCCTAAGCGGTTGAAAAGAAGTAGGGGTTGAAAATTTGTACGAAAGTCCGTCACTTTCGCTTGCTTTGCCTTTCTCGCTTGATGGCACTGCACACAAAATGTTGCTTTTGTAATATGCCCTCATTATGGACGGGAAAAGTTGTATTTTTCCATTTCCTGCTTATTCTACCCAGAATAGGTATTGAGTCATTAAGTTACGGTATTCTTTAACCTAATGTGTATCAATTTTAGAGTTATTTGGACGTTCACTCATTGATTAACAGATTAGGTTATAAAAATAGATAGATTTAGGTCAAGCTAGCGAGGCGAGCTAAAAATATAACACGTGGTGTAATTACGAAAGTCTCACAAAGTTGAATGGCAGACTCACGGAAGGATTGAAATTTTTTACCTCTGTGGCGAAAGGGTGAAAATTAAAAAGTGAGATTTTGTAAGAGGTAGTGCCACGCTGCATATAGCCGAATTGGGACGTAACGACCGGGGAGGTACCTCTCGCTTGCACGATAACAGCGTAAAGTGTTGTGCTGTTTCGGGGAAAGAGGAAGGAGGGCAACGTATCTGTATAACCTGTATGCGGTTGTCTAAGGGCGGCGGTAGTCATGAAAATGCCTACGACTGCTCGTTTGCCGCCCTATCAGTGCCGGTTCCAGATGGGGGCTAAGGGCAGCCCGAGAAGGCTTAGGGGCCTTAAGATTATTTTTGGACCTACAAAAGGGCCCCTTTCTCAACTTCAAGATCTTCAAGCCTCGGATCCCTATATATGCCTACTATAAAAAATATGTAAAGAAGGGTGCGACGGCAGCGATTCGTGCAGACTCGTTTCGGATGTCATTTGCGAGATTGTGTATAAAGAAGAGCGTTGATATTTAAGGGTCATTTTCTTTTTTTTTTATGGTATAGGGGGGTAAACGAGCAGTTGTAGCCTTTTTCATGAATAGCGACGCCCATAGACATCTGCATAGAGACTATACAGTTGCGCTGCCCCCCTTTCTTCTCCCCCCTCCATGAGCCACCGGCTACTTACACACCGCACGGAACGCGACAGCACAGCTGTCACTTCACGCCGGTCTCGTGTAAGCGAGAGGTACCTCCCCGGTCGTGCCGGCCCAATTCGGCTGCATGCAAGCATACAGCGTGGCACTACCTCTTACTAAAATTAATATCTATTATATAATTTTATCTAGTAGACTCTGCCTGTGACTTCGTAATCTTGAATAGTTAAAAAATCTATCAATTTTGAAGTAGCTTATTAATGATTTTTTTTTGTTATAGCAAAAACGATCAATCGGAGCCATTTTCATGACTACCGCCACCCATAGATATCCGTATAATGGCTATATAAATGCGCTGCCCCCATTCCTCCTTCTCCCTTCATGGGCCAAACGACGGACACCCCATATTTTTTTATTAATTTATTTTGTTTTATTTAAAATTCAAATAGCGGTTCACAGAATACCTACAAAGTTTCAACTACAAAGGCCCAATAGTTTAAAAATAAACTGCCCGTGACACACGGATGGATGAACGGACGGACGTACAGACAGACAGACATGACGAATCTAAAGGGTTGCGATTTCTGTCATTTGGCTCCGTAGCCAAACGCAAAAAACGGAACCCTAAAAAGAATTCAAATGCAGTGCATCCATTTGAACTCTTCAAAGCGTTGTTCGTCAAGCATTAGGGTTGTATTCTGTAGGCTTAGGGATGAATTGTCACGTCTAGAAGGGAAAGTAATTTTCTGATGAGCTCTCTGTAAGTAGCATATTTGATATTGGAAACAGCTAAGTTTTAGAGAACAATACTTTCATATTATAATATATGAAAGCATTATAGTGTATAGTGTAGGCCGCACGAAAAACGGCATAACCATTATGGTCGCCGCACACTTATCAACTCGGAAAGGAATCGTAAACGCCTCGCCTAGAAAAGCGAAGACGTTACGATTACGTTACGTTTCCCATTAGTGTGCGTTCCAATATGGAGTTTCATACAAAGAATACTGACCGGCTCGAGGTGATACGGCTACGATCCCTTTCCGAGTTGATAAGTGTGCGGCGACCATTACTGTTAAGGCATGAGAGATACCATCCCGGTCGTGCCGGAACAATACGGCTAGTATGCTGAATGGCACGTTACATTAGTTTTGTATCTATGCATTTGATCATGTTTATCTTTAGCAAAGTTGTTGTGCATGAACCCACGGAGGTTTCTGAGTTACGATCATTAAAATATCAACCCCTCCTACTAATATTATAAATGCGAAAGTTTGTAAGAGTGTTTGTTACTCTTTCACACAAAAACTACTGAACGGATTTTCATGAAACTTTACAGCATAGGTTCCCAAACTTTTTCATCTACCGCCCACTTTGAAAATCAGTTACTTCGTATCGCCGACCTTATTAGTTATTACACCTTGATATTCAAAGACAATTATGTCGTTTCTGGCCCCTTACCGCCCCCCTCTAAGCATCGAGTGCCCACAAGGGGGCGTTATCGCCCACTTTGGGAAAGACTGCTTTACAGTAATATAGCTTTCATATCAGAATAATATAATAAGTTAAAATTTTGAATAATTTTTAAGTCCGAAATCCACGCGGGCGAAGCCGCGGGCGGAAGCTAGTCAACCCCTATGGGGAATGGGTGAAGTATATTAGTCATGTGACAACCCCACGGGTGAAACCGCGGGGCACAGCTAGTATCTTATATGTTGTTTGTTATCGTACGTTAACCTCTAGTTCGAGATGTAGTGCGAAATTCTGACTCATTACATTTGTATAATAAAATGCAATAATAGTTATAATACTTCCATTGACACTTAGTGATGTGACCTTGTGCATGAACTGGTTCAAATTTGTAAATATTTTTCGGTCGTCATGTGATTTGAACATTCCGTAGACCGTCATTATCATGGTCATCAACTATTTTGAGTTCGCGCTGAACGAAAATCTAACTATTTTGCATGCATGAATAATTTTAGCAAGATATTGCAGACGAATTTTACTGGCAGGATCGGGGAGGTGCCTCTCGCTCACGTTATACCTCCGTAAGGTGACAGGTGTCGCGTTTCGCGCGGCTCATAAGTTTTCGGTGGCAATAGGAGACGTGGAGAAAAAGAGAGTAACGCATCTGCATGTCAATAATGCGGATGTCTATGGGCGTTATAGACATCAAAAGTAAAGACTTTTGTTTGCTCATTTGTGTCCATAATCCTATACTATAAAAATACTCCAAGGATTATATTGCATGAAGATGATAATTTAAACATCTCTTTATATGATACTAGCTGCACCCCGCGGTTTCACCCGCGTAACTCTCGACCCCGTGGGAATATTGGGATGAAAAATAGATGTTGACCGATTCTCAGACCTACTCGATGTGCCCACAAAATTTCATGAGAATCGGTCCAGCCGTTTCGGAGGAGTTCAATCACGCACACTGTGACACGAGAATTTTGTATATTAGATAATTTACTCTAATGGGATGTGATGTTGGGGTGTCATGTTGGAGTAGTTCCTCTTATGCCTGGTGGTCTAGTGGTAACATGTTCAGCCTCAGATCGTGTGGTCGTAGGTTCGAACCGTAGTAGGTCAGAGCCACTCAGAGTAAGTAGTAGTTCTATTTCGTACAAGTTGGCAATCGCACAGTAATAAATGTGAGTGTATTTAAAAATTTCGATAAAATTGTTGAATGTAACATTTGGTGCGTTCGCGAAATCTTCGTACAAATGTGGGCGGTTTTAATATTTGGTACAGTTGGTCAATCAATTCAGATGTACCCCCTTAGAACGGAAATTAAGGAGGCAGACAAGGAGTGGCGCCCCCCTGGGGAGGCGGCTGGCGCTTCGTTATTGGGTGAGGGAATTTGTCAGAGTTTACCTACGGTCTACTGATAGTACTTAAATGATAATGAATTATGTTTTGTTTCTTTTAAGTAAAACTTCTTCACGCGCGCTAATCTTGGGGAGTAAGCTAATAAACGCATGACCAGAGCGTTACGAAAACAGTGATCGGCCGCGGCGAACGGAAGTTGAGAGGGAGATATAAGTTAGGACAGAGAGAGAGTTACGTTTCTTATATATAAATAGTATAAGAGCAAGAAAGAGCAGTGCGCGCACATCTCTCTCTCCCGCTCATAGCCAGTTATGTTTCATGTATGAAGTTTCACTTCAGTCGTCTGGTAAAGCACACACATTTTTTTGTTTTTCATTACATTTTATTTTTCTATTTTTGTTCTCGTTGTGACGATGCTGATGCATTTTGTTAGACGAATTTCGGCTACGGCGGTACGTATCGAGACTAGCCAACTACATATTGCGTATAGTTATAGTAGTAGTTATAGTACCTACATAAGTGTTCGCGTATTTAACTGTACTATATTACTACTATCTTATTCATTGTCCTTTTCCTATCAAAGTCCGACACGACTGTAGAAATCAGGCAAATTGATCGCTTAACGTGCTGTCCTAGGCTTTGGAAATATAAATGTAAAATTAGTGCTGGAGATTAAAGGTAGACGGAGTCGATTAATGGAAGACTTTAGGAAGTAAGAGTTAGTGCCTCGCTGCATGCATACATGTAGTCGAATTGGGCCGGCACGTGCGGGGTACGTGGTACATGAAAATGGCTCCGAAAGCTCGTTTGCCCCTTAAAAAACCTTAACTTAGGTTACGCATGACCTAGGTCACATCGGATTTGGCGCTCCAGGGTTGTCCACCCGTTATCTGCCGGCTGGGATTTGCTGATAAGATGACATAACGACTTGTCTTAAATAACCAAGATGGCGGTGCGTTGATCCGCTGACATTCAGATATGCATTTGGAGTGTTGACCCGCTTCTCCTTTGTTATTGTGTACATAGATAAGTGTGTGTAATTAATTAGTAAGTTAAACTATTTTTTTATAGTATTCGGTGGCGAACGAGCTGTAGGAGCCATTTTCATAAATACATCCGCATAGAGGTTATGCAGATGCGTTGCCCTTCTTTTCTCATGGGCCACCGGATACTTTAACCGCACGAAACGCGACAGCACAGCTGGCGGTTTACACTTTTGCTTGATACCTTTTAATATCGATGTTGTGCTCTCGAATCCGTCACTGCGATCACTATAGCAAATTCTATTCAAGCGACCTAACTTTGCTAAAGATTTGAGTGCTATTTTTTCTAGATTATCTAGACAAAGGGCCATATGCTATCAACGTAGTGATATCTGCAGAATTGCGACGCTTTTTAAGTACACGAATAGCCCAAATTGTTTTGTGCGAAATTTACTGCAGTGCAGCATGCTAACCCCCGACTTCGCCTCCTATTAGGTATTGAGTATACGAAATTATCATTCGAACATGACCATGAGAGCATGACATGACACATGATCTATGCATGCAGGAAGCGGACATGCTCGAAAAAAGGTTAATAAAAGTGGTCAGATTACCTAATAAGTAAACATGGGATTACTAGGTCATGCAGAAGGGCAGTTGACATAGTTTTTCCATATACACCTAGATCAGCATTATAACTGACCTTTCCGTCCTTAGTCCTTAAAGGGCATTTATTGAGATATGCAAGTTCAATGCTAAGTTTGATACGACTTAGGGATCTTCAAGAAAAGAGCATTCCTCTTCCTTGAAGGCCGGCAACGCGTCTGCTAGACACCTAGTTTTGCGGATGTCTATGGGCGGCGGTAGTCACTAAGCACCTGCTCGTTTGCCCCCTATATCATAAAAAAAGAAAGTTTCATTAATGTAATTTGCGGAAGATGATCCTGATGTGTATTCTAGAAGCTTCCTTATACAAAGAGGTTTTTTATAGCATGTGGCACAGCATAGCAGGACCCAGGTGGGGCATAGGGAGCTGCAGTCCCGGGCCCAATAAAGCTTAAAGACCTTAACATGATTTTTGAACCCATAAAAGGGCCCCCTTTTCAACTCCAAGGCCTCTTGACCCCTGGCCTTGCCAGAGCTTAATCCGGTGCTGAGTAAAGCATCTGTATAGTTACTTGGTTTCTAACTTATTTTTTTTCTCACCATTTTATCTTTTTGCTTTGTGTATTTTAATTGTAATAAGGAGGTTTAAATGTAAATGTAATTCAGGTTAAGCATATGCTAGATAGTGTATTTAAATTTACTCGAATATAGGTTATTCTATTCTATTCTAAAACCTGAAAAAAAGTTGTTTGCGTGCGTCGCTTGTAATTACTAGTTTGTCTGTTTGTTTATTTGACTGCGCATCATATGACAATTGCTGATTGGATTTTTATCTGTCGCAAATGTTGTAGACTATAAACAATTACCCCGTTATTAATAAACATAGAATAACTTTATCCACGCACTAACCTAGTAATAAACTGACATCTGTCAAATTCTATATTAAAAAACACATAAAAAGTATGGCATTTGACAGATGTTAGTTTATTACCCGGTTAATGCTTGGGTAAAGTTATTTTATTTTTATTAAGGGGGTTAAGGTTTCAATTTATAATACGAGTTGCGAGAAATGACAGTGACATCTCCTATCTGTCGGTGTTTTGGTGTCGGAGCGTGCGTCGAATAATATCACTCTTATGTCTCCTAAACGAGTCAAAAAGAAGTAGATATATAGATAAAGCTTTATTTGCAAACATACAGCACAATTACAGAACTACAATTTTGAAGAGAAATTGATAGTACATAAAACATAAAGAAAAATCTTAATCTAACATAATGTCTCAATACAATGCGTATTCATATTGTGTATGTGCTGTAGCGACGCAAATGGGTAAGTAACTCAGTGCATATGATCCAGCATAAGCTAGATCCACTGGTTTTCAGTTACTGCTCTTTATGACGTATAAGTAGGAGAAAGAAAAACGACTCGCGCATGTCCTTGAGCTATATTCATCAATAAATAACGATTATTTACTACACAATAGGAAATATCCAGTAAATATTGATCAGAAGCAATCTACTCTTATTATAAGTAATTACCGCTTGCCTTTCTTGGTAATGCGACATGCGTCTTATTTGGAAATCTGTATGGACATACAATTAGCTTATGTAGAACTAGCTGTGCCCCGCGGTTTCACACGCATTTAATTTCTAAGAAATCCATATAAACTTCAACACCCTATTTCACCCCCTTAGGGGTGGAATTTATAAAAAGCCTGACTAGATGTCTGTCTGTTTCCGGATGCCTACGTCATAACAGCTACCTGCATACCTAATTTTAGCCCGAACCGTTCTGTGGTTTGGGCTGTGCGTTGATAGATCACTGTGTCAGTTAGTCACTTTTGAGTTTTATATATATAGATTATTCTAACCGATTATTTAGTTCTTTTAGGTTATGTTATCAGTTTAACCTTGGTGGATTGACAGCGAAAATAAAAGCAAATGGCTAACCTGAAAATCAGCCTAGGGTTATAGGATCTGGAGAAATATATGTCACCATTTTAGATGGCCAGTGGAGGTGGAAGGAGAAAGGAGGGCAGCGCATCTGTATAGCCTCTATGTGGATGTTTGTGGGCGTCGGTATTCATGAAAATGACTCTGACTGCTCGTTTGCCCTCCTATACCATAAAAAAAAACGGTTGGTGGGAGAATTTGATTGGCTAGTACAGCCACGAAACAAGGGTATCTACTATGTGCCATCTACTACCTACGAGATAGTCAATAAAATCCGGGTAAGCGCGAGTCGGATTGGCCTACCGATGTTTCCATACCAACGGGAGACTAATTTTAAAATGCTGAGTCGAGTTGAGTTTAAAATGCAGAAAGTTGGCAAACTTACATTTAGGGACGTCTGATGTATGAAACGAACTACACTTATTAGTTTTAAATTACCAATTTTAGTTTTATCGTTATAACTTTTAACTACATATGCTATAACAGCAACATAAATGCATTAGACTAACAGTGTCCCGCTGTTTTACATGCATATACACTTACTCGGCTTCTATAAAATGTAGTTTAATTGTAAACAACTATTATTGTATATCGCCGTCCTCGATATGCGATCTTATATTCAAATTGGGCCAGTAGTTTCTGAGTTTCGCGCGTTTAGCCAAACAAACATACTTTCCAGCTTTATAACATTAGTATAGATACAGCCTGCTGAGAGACGGACAGACCGACAGACGGACAGACGGATAAACAGACAGCGAAGTTATAAAACACATACCTACATACGTATTTCCTATTTTATTTTACAGACTGCAGTCAATTTCTTTTTTTTTTATACCACGATGGTGGCCCACCTGATGGTACGTGGTTACCGTAGCCTATGGACGCTTGCAACACCAGGGGCATCACATGCGCGTTGCCGACCCTTTCGGAACCTATTGACTCCCCTCTTGAAGAACCCCATATTGTAGCCCTCTGGGAAAACCTCGGCAGGGAGTTCATTCCAGAATCGGAGGGTCCGTGGGAGGAAATTCCTCTGAAATCGAACTGTACGGGACCATTTGGGCTCCAATGTGTGAGCGTGAACTCCCTGTCGATGGCGAGCGGTGCGGTCAAGAAAGTGGCCTTTTCGAAGTTTAAAATAAATAAAAAAAAAACAAAACGATAATGTAGTTTAAAATAAAGTTGAGTAAACCACTGAATTGAAGGGTTTTTTGTAAATTTTTTGTAATCACTGGCAAAAAATACAATTGTCATTACCAATAATAAAAACTATTTTAATCAACCAATTGGCAAAGATAATTTAATCTAGTATTGGCTGGAATTATTTGTATACAACGAGTAAATTGCTGTACGTTTTTTTGTTAAATCTAACGACTTTATTGAATTCTTAATAGTGCTTACTTTTCTATTTTTCCTGCTTCAAGATTTTTATAACATGAAAGACTCACAAACATCAAAGGCACAACAGGGTTAGTACTTTCACGTGAAGTTATGGCTAATTGTAGCATTTTGGACTATTCTTGGATGTTATGAATAGCCCACTAGTAACAAATTATCATAATATTCAGGTATATATAAATATATATCTGATTTAAAGTCATAAAATTCATTGCTTCTGCTGAGCATTTGATACATCTTAGGGATACATCTTATATTATACTACATGAAGGGGGAAAAGGAAGCTGAGCACAACGTGCGGATGTTTATAGGCGTCGGTAGTCATGAAAATGGCTCCGACTGCTTATTTGCCCCCTTATACAACAAAAAAGCTTTATTTGACTGATAACAAGTTTATTCTAAATAATCTGGAACATGGAGCTGAGGTATATGCCACTTTGTAGTGCCAATTCTGAGTTCCTCATCAGACAAACGGGCTGATGCAGCCTGCCTCCAGAGGCTTCTGCCAACCCTCATCCGGTCGTCCGCCCAACGGTGGGACGTCCCACTGCGCATGCTGGTACGCAGTCAGCTCTCCAGAACTGTTATGCCCAAATTTTTGCGCCCTACCTACTGAAACTTCGGCATGTTGTTGTACGCAGTTTAGGGACTTTTGTTTTTCTATTTCTCATTTCTGATCCCGTATAGATTCAAATAGCTCCTGGAGTCACCTTGAAACCTTTCCTGTGAAGCCCATAGCCAAGTGCCCCATCTCAGTGCCGTCACTGGTAAAGCACACTAGTCGCTCTCACCATGAGCCACTTCATCAAGCAATATACCGATTACCAAATAAATCCCCAGATTATTACAGCCTTAGAGTATCTTATTACTCCCGTACATGATAATGTGTGACGTCAGTCTCCCTGTCCCAGCGGTTATCTATTCAATATCTATCTAATATGAGCGACACTCGACTCGTTACTAAATAATTTACGCAGCACTCTTAATTACTTCACAGTACAGCCAGTGCGGCTAAAATAATTAAATGTATATATTCGTAAATTTTAAATCTGTATAGCTTCCATACGGATGTCTATGGGCGTCTGTAGTCATGATAATGTCTCCGACTTCTCGTTTGCCCCCTATACTCTAAAAAAATATATGAAAATGTATCAAATTTGTAACAGTCTAATTATTATTGGTGTAATTTTGTGGTAGACGTAATTGGTGACGTTCAAAAAGTAATTCCTGTAATTCTATTTTGAATAAAAACTTTTTCATTGTGGAAAATTGAAAATCATCTCATGGGATTCCATAGGAACATTTTTTCGGGATAAAAACACGTTTGTTGGTTTGTTACTCCTTCACGCAAAAACTGCTGAACCGATTTTCACGAAATATGGCACACACATAGAAGGTAACTTGGATTAAAAATAGGATAGTGTTTATCCCGAAAAAATGCTCCTATGGGATGCCATGGTATGATTTTCCACGATTTAGAAATTCACGCGGGTGAAACCGCGGGACGCAGCTAGTTAACTTATAAAAATAAATAAGATAGTACGTATTATCTTATTGGTAAAATATCAAGTTTTCATAAAATTTTGTCTCATTGAAAGACGTTATGTACATCAGGCCAGGGGTAACAAAAACCCCAACAGAAAGTAGTCCCCGGCCAGAGAGGATGGTAAACATAGTATTCTAACTATTTGTATGGTGGGACCAAAGGGCCCCAGCCAATTAGTAGGAATAAAGGACCCTTTTCTCGGACTCGGGCCTCCGACGTAGTTACACCACTAAGTGTACTAGTTAAGGCTATTGATGGCGTTAACAATGATAAAACCGTAAACAATTGGTCAGTTGCAGGGCAGTTTGTACAGCTGCTTAACTTGCCATGTCATTTGGCATAAACGACGCTGGATTTTTTCGCATATAACCGGCTACATCCAGTTTCGGCCGGTCGCAGTCAGAAATAACCGCATGTAGATTAGCCGGGCTTTATTAACATTGATTGGTGTGGTGTGCTGTGCTCATATCAATTAAGGATTAAACAACCCGCTAACGGTCGTGGGAAGCACGTACCAATTATGTGAAGAGACCCTGATGACATTCTTTCGTGACCACATCTGTCCATTACCTTTTATTGTGGCCAATATTAGTTGTGTCTATTTATAAACATTGTCAAGTATATACGTCTTGTATTGCCTCATTGTCTAGTGGTTCTATCTAGTGAACATGTTCAACAGATTGTTAGGTTCTGGGTTACAGTCCTGGGATCAAAGGCTTGAGATTTTCCAACTATAATATTACGTCCTGCGCAGTTGAATAGTTTCTACAGAGACGAAATGCGGCTAGAAGGACTTCACCGACTTTCACAAAGTAATTTTTTTTCTAGTATGACTTCAGTTTTCTTGAGGAGAGAGGGGAGCGTCTGTATAGTCTTTATGCCGATGTCTATGGGCGTCGGTTGTCATCAAAATGGCTGCAACTGCTCGTTCGCCCTTCTATACCATAAAAAAAAATACAGGTTTGAATGCAGTAGGTTTTAGTGTCATTGCTTCATTGTAGTGAAATTGGGAAGCAAATAGGTCTCGTGACATTCGGAAGTAAGGACTATGCTTATTAAGTTTCGTGTACCTTTGCATAGCGTTATAAATAAATGGTAGATCCCTTTATCAATTTATGTCTATGTACGTCAGGTCTATTGTTTTATCTTTTATTTATTTATTTAACAATTTATGCACAGTAAATATATACATGCATTATTAGATACTACTGCTAAATTTAATATTCCATCACCTTTTTTATTTCATTTAATTCTTTGCGATAATTCATTATTTTCAAAAGGCATGCTATGGATGCTGCATATCTGCGTGGATCTTACGTGTATACGTAGGCGTATATAAAATTCTCGTGTCTAAACTCACAATGTTAGTTACCAAACTCCTCCGAAACGGTTAGACAGATTCTCATGAAATTTTGAGTCCATATCGGGTAGATCGAATCGGGCGACATCTATTTTTATCTCGATTTCCACGAGATTGAAACTTACGCGAGTGAAACTGCAGAGCGCAGCTAGTTATATCTAATATTTTATTTTCATTTGACTGCATATGAATGATGGTTAATGTCTTTTGAGCTTATGTATTTAAAGTTCTATGTTTCCTATTACACCTTCACGGATTTTCAATATAAAATGTCGTAAAATTCGTCTTGTCAATGGGTACTTTAAAATATAATTTAAGCCGTCAATATTTTGAAACATACAGTCATTGATATATAACCTGAAAATAAACGGGCGCCACAAGTGCAAAGTCTATTTACCAAGTCCATTGGTCCGCAAACATGCAATGAACTTATGATATCCTAGTAGCTTTCGCTCTGTGTTGAAATACGATCGCTGTTTGAAAACAATCAATAAAGTGAATTGTTATGGTCCGAGCACTCGACATCTGCTAGCCAGCTTCTTTGTTTTATGCGATCCGAATAACATCGTTAAATATCATTACTGTTTTATTTACAAAGTATGCAACGTATAGGACCACCAAAAACTTTGAGCTAAAAATATGTTACGATAGATAAAAGGAGCTTGGAACTTTGTATGTGTTCCTTTTATAATGTGATTGAGTCCTGGGAAGGGATTTTTAGAAATTCAACCCTTACGGAGGTGAAATAATGTTATATGAAAATATTCTCATTTCTGGACTTAAGTATGGAAATAGGCATCGTTGTGACAATTAAAAATGATCTTTGACAAAATTCACCCCCAAGTTTTTGTGTGTTATCTTATTTCCATACTTAGCTTCGCGTTAACTTCGCGGAGGTCCGTATCCCCATATCCTTAGCGACATCTACATACATTGTCTGACCTTTGACCATCGGCAGTCGTCTGTATACTAGCTAGTGCAAGAAAATGTCTTTAGCAAGAGGTTGCCTGCCTTCCTCGGTATTTCAGATCCGATACGACTTAGGGATCTTCAAGAAAAGAGCATTCCTCTTTCTTAAAGGCCGGCAACGCGTCTGCAAGACACCTAGTTTTGCGGATGTCCATGGGCGGCGGTAGTCACTAAGCACCTGTTCGTTTGCCCCCTATACCATAAAAAAAAGGTAGTCTATACTAGACTATATCATCATTGAAGATGGGCTGGCAGGACCGGGGTACTCTCGTGCAAGAAAAATGTGCGAAAATCCATTGAAACCTTTCCGTACTACCTTTTGTCAAATGTCCTGACAATTGGCCGCAATGTCCGGTGGAGCTGCTGGTTTCACCGGACATTTGACAAAAATCTTATTGCTGTGACAATTTCCGCGGCCAAGATGCGTGATACTCCATTATTTATTTCATAAATACACTACAATGTATTTTACTCATACATTTTTTATTATGCACAGGACCTTGGGTGAATCATTATTATTCCGTTTTATGGAAATTTTTGAAAGAAATTAACTGAGAGGAAACGTATACAATGACTTTAATCGAGATTTTCCATAATTTCTAGGAAATACAATCATTACTTTTATCCGGCATTCAAAACGAAGGTATTAATATTAAAGGTTTAATTAATATGTATGATATGCTCTGCAGCCCTTAAGGCTAACCTATAGGCCTAAAAAATAAATAAATAAATCAATAAAATAAACCTATATGGCATTTAGTATTTACCAATGAGATGTCGTTAGATCCCAATGATTAATTACATAAATAGATAGATCAAAGGAAGATAAAGATTCATAAGATAGATTGGGCTTCTTTTATATCTCTAAGAATATTTATCTAATTAGCAAAATTGATAATTTTGCACACCATCAAGATTCTGGCCTATCTTCTGATTATTATTTGCAGAAGTTTCCCCACCAATAACATAGTTACTAGAATGTTCCCAGTTGTGATACTTCTTTTTCTTCCTTCCAATCATGGTATTGGGCCACCAGAAAATTACCAACCGGACGAAGGCCGTAGCGTAGTCGCCAGTCTATACTGCCATGGCTGAATTTTGTGTATGGCGATAATCTCTATAGAGATTTAACTATACCGGACATACTTTAGTGAGCGCCTCGTGGTCTAGTGGTAAGCATGTTCGAACAGAGATGTGAGGTCCCGGGTTTTTTGGATTCCTCAATTTTTTATTACAGTCCAGGGTCAGGAAATTGGCGGCGTTACTGGTTACACCTCCGTGCCTCGGAGAGCGGGTTAAGCCGTTGGTCTTGCGCCTGGTTTCTTCAGTTCGGTCAGACTGCAGTCCCATCGACATATGAGAATGAGGGAACAGAGAGTGCACTTGTCGAAATTCGGCTAGGACGACATTACTATTACTTAGTTTATAGCAGAAATTTGGGCGCAGAAACTAAGACCAATTCAGTTCCATCGTCAGCCAGGATGGCTGTGAAGCACGGAGGTGTACCACCAGCAACTTCTTCATTTAGAACTGACTCTCAATCCTCGGAACCCGTCAACTACACTTGTGACGTCATGGCACTCAACCATACTTGACTCATAAAACGTAATATTACATTACAAAATAAAACATTACGAATACTTTAAGACGTGACACCATTTCAAAATTGAAATATCTTTTTCATTACGAATTAATAAAGGAACATTATATCTAATATGAGAGAGTAGGCACAATATTAAAACTGAATATTTATAAACATAATACTCGTATTATATATATTTGTGTCTTGGTAGAAATATGATTAGAAAAACATAGTATTACCCATAGATTTAGAATTTTTCTCACTACGTGATTACGTACATTCTAAATCTATGGTATTACGATATTTTAATTTTTTTTTTAAATAGTATACGGGGCAAACGAGCAGTAGGATCATTGTGATGACGCACATAAACATACAGTATATGGCGATGCGTTTGCTCCTTCTTCCTCCTCACTTACCGCATGAAACGCGACAAGACAGCTACCACTTTACGGCGTTACCGTGTGAGCGATAGGGTACCTCCTCGGTCGTGCCGGTCCAACTCATCTGCAACGCACCTTGGTGTTTACTCCATTCAATTTGGTACAGATAAAAAAATGGCTAACTCGAGGGGGATAAAAACTTGACACATATGCCGTTGCGTTTCGTGCGGTGGGTCAGTATCCAAGAAATCCATATAGGTGTAGTTGTGAAAATGGCTCCGACTGCTCGTTAGTCCCCTTGTGATTTATAAACAAAAATATCTTGACCTTAATAACATAAACTATCGTAGCTAATCTAAAGACAGAAATAACAACAAGTGACTTCGCATTTTTCTTTTTCATTTTACAAAATAACATCATAAATATCGGTTATAAGCCTCGATGGGCCTAAATTTAAGTGAATAAAAACCACTTTCCAAATAAAAAAGAATAAAAAAATTATCAATCTTCCAAGCTCACAGAGCCGCTTATTTCTCAAACTCTCTGGAACAGCAAAAAAAGGATTTTTTTTAAACAAAATAAGGGTCAAAAGAACCATTTCCATCCAAGCAAGTCGTAATCATTTTCATGACTATCGATGCCCAAAGACTTACGCTATAGAAACTAATTCGGGTATAGGGTAAACGAGAGGTCGTGCCGGCCCAACTCGGCTGCATATATGCATGCGTGGCACTACCTCTTACTAAGTATCAGCCATCTCTGCATTCAACGAAGGCATGCGCTGTGATGATGATGATTGTATAAATGTTAACCTTTCAGTTAGAGTTAAAGGAAGCGCCGGTGAAATTATTCCGACGGCCTTGGAGTGATCATTAATATTCATGGCGTCGTAAACCTCTCGGACTTGTGGCGTTTGTGAAGTGTTTTAGTACGAGGTAGCGTCGTTGCAGCCCGATCGGGCCGGCACGACCGGGTACCGCTCACAATCATCATCATCAATCAGTCTATTGCAGTCCACTGTTGGACATAGGCCTCTCCCATAGCACACCACTGGCTTCGATCTTCGGCTAACCTTTCCCACTTCCTGCCCACAGCTTTGAGTATGTCGTCACTCCATCTAGTCACAGGGCGTCCTATATTACGTTTGCCGGTGCGCGGTCTCCACTCTTGAACCAGTCGACCCCAACGATCATCGGTTCTGCGGCAGATATAACCGGCCCACTGCCACTTCAGCTTGTCCTTGTTCAGCTAATCCGAGTAGCTATGTCGGTTACCCTAGTTCTCTGGCGAATTACTTCGTTTCCGATTCGATCCCTCAGAGAAACACCGAGCATAGCTCTCTCCATAGCGCGCTGAGCAACTTTGAATTGGTGGACCAGTCGGACCGTGAGTGCCCACGTTTCGGCTCCGTGGGTCATGACTGGTAGGACGCATTGGTTGAAGACTTTAGTCTTCAGACATTGTGGGATGGGTGACGAGAAGACCCGACGTAGTTTGCCAAATGCTCACAACACACAGACATGAAGCGACGACTGTGTTGAGTGACGTGAGTTTCTAGTGGCCCATTTAGCAGAAGGCGGATAAGATCGCATCTGCCTTTATGCGGATGTGAGCGGTCTCGGTCTTAGGGGGCAAAGGGGCAGTTTGTGGTCGTCTGATTCACAAACTGCCCGTTTTCCCCTTTATACTACTCTAAGTTCTAGCTCACACGCATGCGACTACTTATTTGTTACTTTGCGACAGTAGAGGTACCTCCGCAGTCGCGGCTGCCCAATTCACCAGCGACACATAAATATTACTTCTTACTAGACTGAACAAGACTTATGATTTCTAATATACCATCGTCATAATAAACACTTATCTGGCCTCACCCTTAAACATGGGAGATGCTAATTGAGCTCACAATGTGTCCAATGAAAGCACAAGTCCATAATATTCCCAAAAACCTATATTTACGAGGGTCTCCACCCCTCCCCAAACACGCTACTGCAAGAACAGATTCCTACAGCTCAACTTGAATGTACAGCTCTACAAATTGGATTAAACAATACAAGCGCACTTTGTACAAGGTGGTCGCCCGGGTTGGTACCACCGCCTCGCTTATTCCTGTCGCCATAACATTGTCGTGTTTCCATTTAGAGGGCGAGGTGGCCGGCATACTCACGCACGAGTCATCACACCCTAGCCTCCTGGTCGCCAACGCACCATTAACATCTTTGGTGTAGAGGCGTCGTATGTCTCTTTCCACCAGGAGAAACGACTGCTTGTTTGCCTTCCATGATAAAAAAAAACCTTTAGACTCACTTTAATTAAAATTACAAGATCGCGTCTGGATTTAGTTTTAAGATCTTATTTATTTCGCCCATGCAGGTGGACGGAGAAAGAAGGGCAGCGCATATATAGCCTCTATGCGGATGTCTATTTGCGGTAGTCATGAAAATAGCTCGGACTGCTCGTTTATATAAGTACCATAAAAAAAATAATTTCGCGTTGTGAAAATTCCATACGTCAATAAAGCTACAAAATAACGTAAAACCCCAATCATTAGCCTCCCCAACAAATTTCTATATCCTCAACTGCAAGACTGAATATTGCAGCTAAAGTTGAATGTAGGTGAATAGTATACGAAGTACTAAACAATTGCAGAGCAGCCTGTATATAATAATTGTTTAAATTGTCCAGACGTGAGGCAATGTGCGCCGGTTCTCTCCGTACTTTATTTCCACTTCAATGACGGTCAACATCGCATCAGCATCCAGTTTTAGGATCTGCTTATCTCGATTAATGACAATTATCTCAATAAATCTAAACGTACAAGAGTAATTCTCCCTCCAGCTTTTACTTCCCCCACCAAAACGAAATGAAAGGAAAAGAAATGAAAAAGTTTTTATTCAAAATAGAAT
>LUGF01037862.1:572628-584455 GCA_001625245.1 Calycopis cecrops
GTGTAACCTTTGGGCCCATGTAGACTGTACAAATGGTAATCGGCATTATATTTGTCACAACTGTGATGAGTCGGATTAGATTCGTTGTCAAACTTACTTTTACAAATTTTCACAGGCTACATTTCTAAAAAAATATTTGAGTTCCTGTTTAAATGATTTTGAGCACATTGTTATGTTTTGAGTTTAGTTTTAAAATAGAATAGAGTTTAAGTTTTAATATGATTATGAACATGATTAATATATTATATTTGTTAAGTCCACTTTAACTAATTTTAGGTGCAGACTGTTATAAATACTTTAAGTTACTTAAATAATGGGTTTAAATGAAGACTGACTATACTAATGAAGACTACTGATTGTACCCAAAGATCCTATAGTGCCTTATATGTAAGAGATTAAAATATTCAAAGATTTTATTTCTTTTGTTAGGAAAGTATAATTTAGTTGATTGTTATATAAAAATAAATAATTATTTCTTGCAATTAAAGTATTTTATTGGCATTTTAGAGTATTTTTGTCTTATTTTGTGATTATATTACATCGTTTTCTTCGTGTCACTATTGACCCCCAGTACTGTCACAACCGTCCTTGGGGTGGGTTCGGTTGTGACAATTTCCCCTTTTTTTTAAATTTCATTTTATAAACTAACCATTTGATTTAGACATATAACTTTCATGTTTATACGTTAAGCAATGAATAAACTTCATTAGAATACATTTTTTATTCAGATTAAATAGCATAATTTAAAAGTTATAGGCAATCATTTGAAAATTGTCACAACCGTACCCAGTCTACCCTAAGTTTTCGGTGGCATCTTTTAGAATCCCATAAAAATTTGATTGTGCAAAAAAAAAATACTTTCGCGTACTTTATTGTTCTCATAAAGTATGCAGTAGGTACAAATGTTTGAAATAACGTACAATACTTTATCATAAAGTGCGGGTGGCATCCCTACCTATAATCAATCACGAGATATAGCCTTCTCTTAAAAGTTTTTTTTAATTCATTAAAACATTAAAATGTTTTAAGTGAACGAGATCATCGATCTTGCATGCCTAACTCGACTACTCGACGACTTACGAGAAAATATATAGATAAAATACGTTAAAAACTAATTAGTGAAGTAACTAATTAATAAAGATACATAAGGCAAAAAGCAATGGCTCAAGAAAATTACTTTTAAAATCTATTTACCCTCAATTACGGTAAAACTGTAATTGCTCTTAAAAATGACAAAGGCGTGGTTTAAAAAATGCATCAGGCCGACAAACGGTACAGATATTTTTTATTCCAGGAAGGGCAAAGCCTTTGTATTCGCATGCATGTAGCCGAATTGGGCCGGCACGACCGGGGTGGTGGATCTCTAGCTTACACGAGACCGGCATAAAGTGACAGATGTGCTGTCGCGTTTCGTGCGGTATGTAAGAAGGGCAACGCATCTGTATTACCTCTATACGGATGTCTACGGGCATCGTTAGTCATGAAAATGGCTCCGACTGCTCGTTTGCCCTCAAAAAAAGAAACTGTTATTTCTTAGTACAGTCAGTCAATAATTGTTTATGAGCCATAAAAAAGTACAGTCAACTACATTTACGGAGAAATTGCGAATGAACGAATGAAGCTCTGAAGGTCACCAGATAATCGACAGCTGGCGGCGCAAACCTCGTGGGCCATCGCGTCACCTACAGCCATAAGCTGCCCCATCAAATATTACGAGCCAATAAAATAAACATGGCGATTTTATATCATCGGATGGCGCATGATCTTGGGATGTTGACGAATTCGTTGCCATGCGGAGTATTGTGGTTGGCTAAGTAATAAGATGTACGCCAGCACCTACTAATACAGAGAGGTCTTCTAGAGAGTGCTTGGTACTTGTTGGATATATAGAATAGAGAAGAATAGAATAGAAACAATTAAATGCTCCACGCATGAATAAAACAAACACATGTTAAAATAGGTACATGAATTACAAAAAAAAAAGAAAAACAACTAGAAAATAAAATTAATTACAATTTAAGTATATTTTGCATATTCATGCAGTATCTATAGATCTATACTAATAATAAAAAGCTGAAGAGTTTTTTTTGTATGTTTGAATGTACTAATCTCTGGAACTACTTGTCCGATTTGAAAAAAAAAGTACGAATTCCATCTAGGTCTTAAATGTTTATATGTAAACTAGCTGCGCCCCGCGGTTTCACCCGCGTAACTTTCGATCCCGTGGGAATATCGGGATGAAAAATAGATGTTGGCCGATTCTCAGACCTACTCAATATGCTCACAAAATTTCATGAGAATCGGTCAAGCCGTTTCGGAGTATGGCAACGAAAACTGTGACACGAGAATTTTATATATTAGATATAAAATATTAATGTGAACTTCAACTAAAAAATAACTACATAATAGAATTCAATTATATATGGATCTCGCGTTAACAGTCGCGTGAAATTTATCCCAAGGGAAAAAATAAAAAAGTTTTTTTGCGTTATTCCACATTTTAATCCAATATCAGTGCCAAATTTCATCCAAATCCATTCGGAATTTTTTGAGTGAAATAATAACAAAAATACCTTCAAACTTTGCCATTTGTAATATTAATAAGACGACAAGAAGAATAAGAATTCTTGGTCTCATCCCAAAACAAACACCACAATGTCTTCACTGAACAAATAAAGTCTAAGCGAGTATCGATTCGCAAACGTAATAGGCAATAAGATATTATTTGAGACGCTTATGACACATGTTGCTCGTATGTCTGTAGGACGTAGCACGTCGTACGCGAGTCTCCGTCGGCGGCCGGTAGGTCAACTCTGACGACAGTAGACGTTTCTTGGCTGTGGTTCAAGTGGAGCAAGCGAGAAGCGACTAGCGATTTGTTTTGTCATATCGATAATTTTTCCGAGATGTTAATCGATTGATACGAGATAGAAAACAAATCACATTCATCCCACGTTGAATCTCTCAAGGACTTATTATAATAAATGTTCTGCAATTCCGGGACAGATGGCTAGTTAGTTTGTGGGTATATATTTGTTACTCTTTCACACACAATCCAATAAACGGATTAATATAAAATTTGGCACAAACATAATAATTTTTACCTCAAAAACATCAATTGATCCTACGGAAAATAGTTTTATTTACATTAAATTGTCAACAAAAACCGCTCACGCTTATGACTTAAACATGTTAGTTTAAAGGTTGACCAAGAAACACACGGCTGTTAGTAAATAAAGCTGACAGAGAGCCGCTAAATATAGCTGCGGAAAAACATCTCAAATACCTGCAAAGAGCACTGGCTCGGTGATTTTCAACGTGTTTACTAGTCCCGCACGGGGGTATTTCAGTTTTATGGGGTTCGGTGCTAGTAATGCATGGTGAATGTTGCATTCAAAGTGTTTTCGGATTATTTTTATCACCGCTTCATGTGTTAGAATATGTATATGTATGTAAGCCTGAACGGTTGACGGATTATGTACGAGATTAGATCCTGTACTGCCCGGGTAACTTGTTCAGAACAACGGACTATAGGTTTCCGACTCATACCATCACCATAGCTTTATTGGGGTTTGTTTTTGGGGTTAGTCTAGAATTTTATGTAACAGTTCGTCGCCGCAAGATGGCGCGTGAAGCCATTGGGTCGATTCAAAATTCATTGAAATATGAGAATAAGAAGAGAAGAGAAGATGAAGTGACAAAGTGCGTAAATTCCATACGAAGGCATACGTTGATATTTAGATAGATTCCTATATTATTATACGTGCAATATTTGTACATATTATTAAAGACCAGCCAGAGCAGTGGTAACGCAGCTCGGATAAGAGGAGCATGTTGCGCCAGGTTCGAATCCCACCTAGTAGTCATGGAAATGGCATCCACTGTTCGTTTGCCCCCAATACTATAAAAACGCCCATTCTTACAGCGACGGACTATTTTTTTTTTTTTTTTTGGATTCATCTTTTATTATCACTGCCCTCTTTGTCGCAGCGTTTGTGTCTATGTTTATCGATACAGTAATTATATATTCAGTTTTATTTTTTATTTTTTTTAATCTGATTGGACTGGATTACATTTGACTCTATGGATTTTCCTAGTCTGTATATTTGGAGCCGTTAGCTGCTCCGACTTTTCTCACAATCTTTTTGGCAAAGGTTATAAAAGTGTCTCTCTTGGTATCATCCTTCATTATTGTCGGGCGACTGACTATTACATAAAATTCTAAATACACTCTCTACACAGTATAGGTATTACAGCAACCACTTGTTAATCTAGGTATTAGTATCGCTAGTGCTAAGCCATAATCAGATTTGGTGACGAAACTCTATCCAATTACGGAGCGGCGCCGGGGGGTCGCTATGGGGAGGCTATGGGGAAGGGGAGGTGGGTATCGACAATCGCCAGTCGTGCGGAAAACAGATATGGTGCTCATGGGCTTTTAATTTAGCGAGGTTTACGCCTCGTGTGGTGAACATGAAATATCGTGCACGGCATGCCCAGGGTCGCAGGGCTGATTAGATGGTGCATTATTTCCCCTGAGTTATAAAACGGCCAAGGGTGACTCGACTCGCATGGTTCCGTGTCACTGTTACGAGCCCGGTAAGTTTTAGTTGCTGTGCGATCGAAGCCGCTATCTTTTGATTGCGTTAACTTACGTAGACGGTAGGTTTTTCTTTTTTTTTTCTTCATGACAACCGACGCCCTCTGTATAGAGGATATAGAGATGCGCTGCCCTCCTTTCTCCTCCCACCTCCATGGGTCACCGGCTACTTACACAGCGCTCGTAACGTGACAGCATAGATATCACTTTACGCCGGTATCGTGTAAGCGAGAGGAAACTACCTACCTACCTAGTCGTGCCGGCCCAATTCAGCTATATGCATGCATGTTGAACTATTTTTGTGCTTCTAGAAGCTAAAGATCACGTATATGACGTGAATTTCAGTTTAATACTTTTACTAGTTTGTAAGGGCCTTAATTGACAGAGATGCTACCGAACAGACCGTACGTGAAACATGAAAGATTAAAAAGAAAGAAAAGATAAAATGAAAGAAACTTTATGTCATGTCATGTCGATGTCATCGATGTATTGTATATAAATCGGGCCGACGTAAGGTAGAAGAGTTTACGTATTTACTAGTTAAAACCAGCTTCAAGTGGCCCAAGTCCAAAATGTATTTGCTGTGGTTTGTAAAAACCAAGATGAAGTATAAAGATTTTGATTATGAAATGCGCTGTCAATACTAGCGACGCATGTGAATACAAGTGGAAGGCCACACTGCTAAAACTTGCAAATTTTCTCATAAAATTATTAACTTATTAGCCCTTGGATTGAACCCTTGTGTCCTCGACTTTGTACTTTGTAATGGACGACACTTCCTGTTAGCTTTAATCCAATATTGAATCAAACGCAGTGCCCTTGGCGCCGACATGTAGCGGTGCCCTAGTACAGGGCTTAACGCCGATAAGGGTTGTTAATTCCTAAGGGCGTACGCAAACTAGGTTTGCTTTTACTAAATTGGACATCGGCCATCTCAGTCCATTTTCGACCATGCAAAAGAAAACTAATACTGACAAGATAAAGGAGTATACCTGCTTGGTTGTGACTTTGGAGTCTCTTGATTTTGACAAACAAAACTAATTAAAACTCGTTGTTAAAGAATATAATTATAACCGCCCTTAAACACCGTGTTACAAAATTACCAGTCTGTGAACATGGAGCATGTACACTTGCGCACTTGCCCTACACTATATATTACATTTCATAAGGCATTCTACAATAGGACAAGCAGACGCTCTGAACACAGACATCGCTACATGGTTGAGATTCCACCAATGCGTACAAAGAGGTTTGCATCTACATTTATCATACATACAGCCAAAGTGTGGAATGCTCTACTAGCGTATGTATTCCCTGATACCTACAACCTGGGAATCTTGAAATGAGGGTGAATAGGCACCTTCTAGGCAAGCGTGCTCCATCGTCGACCAAGTCTACACTTTCCACCAGGTGAGGCATTGGCCAATCACAAGCCTATCTATTATAAAAAAATAAAAAATTAATCCTTAAATAAATTTTAATAAAGATGACGCTTCTCTGTACTTGGAATGCCACAATAAACAATCAAAAAAATCAATGCTGCGAAATAAAATAAGTAGCTATTCCGTTAATCAAGACATCAAACGCTTCGGCTACTTTATAAACTTATTAAATCAGGACATCGGTCGTCTCGATCGACACTTGACCTTGGTTGTTGTAAAACATTTACAAAGAGAGCCAGAGAGGAGGCAGCAGAACCGCTTCACAGACGACGGAACATCTTAAGGAGTACTCGAAAAAAATAATTCACACATAAGCCCTAAGCAAGGGTCAAATATAGTCTGCGCATGGCCTTATGCCAATGAGTATCCTCGCATCAGTGGGTTTGCGCGTGAAATGGATGTTTTAATAACGCCACCGCCACGAGGTCGGCTGAAGCACGTCGAGGCTGGGTGGTGGTGTTCAATTAGCTCGTTACAGGTGGGTAGTTTGACATCTGATTCACGCCTCACGATAAAAATCCTACTAATATTATAAAGGCAAAAGTTTGTGAGTGTGTTTGTTACTCTTTCACACAAAAACTACTGAACGGATTTTCATGAAACTTTACAGTAGCTTTCATATCAGAATAACATAATAATTTAAAATTTAAAGGGCTTTTTTTATTTTTATAATTTGGTTATAATATAACGATAACTGTCAAGTAAGTCGGAAAAAAATCAGCCTTCTGAGAGCAATATTGGCGTGCGCTGCCCTAATCTTTGGAGTTACACAAAGATAATTACTGTAGGATTATTTATCTTAAATAGTTCTAAATAAAAGTCCTCGACAGCATATATCTATCTTTTATCTGTAAGTCACTATGACCAAAATAGTGAATCAAACATTCAATGAAATTGGATATTTTTTAACGATGCACATTTTAGAATATTTATCGAACTCTTATGAAAATTGATACATCTGTCACTTTACGTATTGAATGTAGATAAACTTTGTCTTTTACACTAAGTAATTTGGACGAATAGATTGAATGTTATTATCACGATAAGATTGACTTAAACGGAATATCTAAAGCGCCTAAAATGCGCGGTGACAAATTCGATTCTCAAAGCGGTTTATTATTTCATACAATACGTATATATTTAATATAATATATTTCAGTATAATATTAGATTATGTATAATAATAACAACACCATTTTTTAAAGTCCGAAATCCACGCGGGCGAAGCCGCGGGCGAAGGCTAGTATAATATAAATATAAGTTGTTAATTAAAGGAGATTACTTCTTGAGAAAGGATATTTTGCAGTAACACAAGATGTGTTGCGCGCCCTAACAGGATAGATAGAGGGAAAAGACATATAATATACTTACACTTTCCAGGATATTTTACAATAACACAAGATGTGTTGCGCGCCCTAACAGGGTAGATAGGGGATAAGATATATACTTACACTTGCCAGGATATTTTACAGTAACATAAGATGTGTTGCGCGCCCTAACAGGGTAGATAGAGGGAAAAGACATATATACTTACACTTGCCAGGATATTTTACAATAACACAAGATGTGTTGCACGTTCTAACAGGGTAGATAGAGGGAAAAGACATATATACTTACACTTGCCAGGATATTTTACAATAACACAAGATGTGTTGCACACTCTAACAGGGTAGATAGAGGGAAAAGACATAAATACTTACACTTGCCAGGATATTTTACATTAACACAAGATGTGTTGCGCGTCCTAACAGGGTAGATAGAGGGAAAAGACATTTATACTTACACTTGCTAGGATATTTTACCTTAACACAAGATGTGTTGAGCGCCTTAACAGCTACCCTGGAACAGAGGGAAAAGACAAATCACGACCCTTACACTTTCCTTGCTCACTTCGAATTAATAATTCTCTTCATACATAGGTACGCGCCGCTTTACTTTTGTACAGTGCTCGATAAATCTGGTGTTAGACAATATTTTTTATGGTATGAAATATGGACAGCAAAAATTTTAATCGTGTGAAACATTGGCTGGTAATGCGCCAAGCCTTAGGCTTTACTGCGTCACATCAAACTCGGAACCATGTTCTCAAGAATTTAATTTCATGTTGGAGTTGAGTGTTGACACACATTTATTTTTCTAGTACAGTAATTGTTATCTACTATGTACAATTAATTAAGATAAATAAATGTTATTCTATTCTACTTTATTCTATTCTAGGAACAGCGGTAGTCTATCTGACACGAGTAAAATTTGGAGAGAATCATGACCATACGGTGTCTGTCCGACGGATAAAATGCAGCATGACAATCTGGTTTTAATATTATAAGAAAAAAAAGAAAAAAAAAATGTATTTATAGAAGTTATTATGTTTGTCGTCCAGCCAATTTCGGCTACGGCGGCCGTCTATATGTCGCAGTCGGATTGTATAATCCGCCGTATTACATTACGGCTAGCCATTTAGAAAAACAGGGCCGTTTTGTAATGCGGCGGGTCAACGCTTAGCCGGATCGAATACGGCTAGGCCAAACTCCGCCAGAAAGTGTTCGCCGCTAAACGTTATTCAATATGGCTAGCCGTAATGTAATAGTCCGTGTCATTATTCGCCTCTTTGACAGAATATAGTTCCCAATTTTAACACTCGCGGCGCTCACAACAACAATGGCGTCAAATAAGGAAAATGTCTCACTAGAATGCGATAAAAACATTGATTTAAACAAAGGAAACTTGTTAAATATATATGCAGAATCATACTTGGATTGGTTAGGTTAGGTTAGACTATGTTTATACACAACGAGCGAGCGAAGCGAGCGAGTCCAGTGGATTGGCACAATGAGGCTAAACGTGAGCCGCCATATTGTAGAACGTTTCTCAACGACAATCCGGCTAATCGTTGACCCGCCGCATTACAAAACGGCCCTGTTTTTCTAAATGGCTAGCCGTAATGTAATACGGCGGTTTATACAATCCGACTGCGACATATATATGTAGACGAGCCATATGCGCAGGACATATTATAACGTACAAGTGTGCGCACAGACACAAGTGCACTCTCTATCCCCTCGTTCTCATATTCCGATATGACGGCAGTCCGACACGACCGGTGGGAGATCAGGCGCAGGACCGACGGCTTAACGTGCTCCCCTAGGCACTGAGGTGTAACACCGCCAACTTCCTGACTCCGGACTGTTAATGGGAATTTTTAACAATATTTGGTCCGACCCGGATTCGAACAGAGGACCTCACGTCTGTGGTAGAACACGCTTACCACTAGACCACGAGACAGTCATGTTATTATTAGTAGTTACACAAGTAGGTATATTCAATTTGAACTCTAGGACTATCTTTCCTCAATCTCCTTAGAGGGATGATGTAACCTTTCACGGAAGCCCTCATCCGTCCAGAAATGAGACGACATGACCTGGGATATATTAGCAGCAGGTTCACCTTAGCGACACGCTGGGCCCAGCCAGCCAGCAGCAGAAGTCCCGCCACAGATCTGTCTGTTTTGGATTCAATTTAATCCCATCTCCGTGAATGTATTTTTTGAAGTAAAACTTCTTTACGCGCTTGACTCGCGGAGTAAACTGGCGAGAGCGTTACAAAAATGTGTGATCGGGCCAAGGGAACTTGTCATTCAAACTCAAAATTCAAATTCGATCTAAGTGAACCTTTGTTTCTAAAAAATAAATATCATATGACATGTTATGTCATTGTAACTACGGTAACAAATTTGTGTATTAAAGCAATAATTAAGTTTTACTTCAGTTGTGTGGTCTAAAGCACGAACATTTTTATATTTATTTTGATGGACGGGCTGTTACTGAATTTCCCTCAACGGTGCAGGAAAAAAGAAACTACAATTTCACACAATATTTTCTAGGAAAATAACGTAACTTTTTTCCTCGTTATGCAACAGACATAAGCAGGAACTAATTGTCGCGTCCTTTAACAGTTCTCAAACGATACAATTTATTTATAGCCGCATCATTGAATCTCCATTGAGAATCACTTGAGATAATAGCGCGTGCAGCCTCCGCTCGCAAATCATTATGCGCCTGTCACGGAAATTAATGCACCCATTTGTAACACTCTGATTATTATTAATCGTCGATTGATTTGTTGTTATAAAACACACAACATTGTACTAAACTATACGGGGTTACTAGTTGCGCTCCGCGGTGTCACCCGCGTAAGTTTCGATCCCGTGGAATTATCAAGATGAAATGTAGATCAGAAATATATATTTACACATACATATTTATTCACACAATATTACATTTGAAAAACATCAGCAATTAGCTAATATAGCTCGCATTCTTAACAACAACATTTGTTTCTTTTTATAATTCGCTAATTTTGTTTTATCATACAAAAATAAATATGAATTATTTTTTTCGCCCAAGCGTTATAAGTGCATCGCGTATCTACAAAAAGTCTACAAACCCGGGACGAGCGCGACCGGGGAACGCGAGGCGTGTCGCTGGCCAAATGTGCGGGGCATGCGGGACTTAAAAGTCACCGCAGTATATTAAAAACTTAATAAATCACTATAAATTAATTTATTTAATTATGTTAAGAAGTCGTAGAACTAATGTTATTGTTAATGATGATAGCTATATATTTCTGAGTGCTTGCTGGTGTTTTAAAAATAATTCTGAATAATATGAATTATGACGGTACAACCACGTCATCCACAGTCAAGACACCATCGATTTTATCATAATTATAACCTCAATTATTTTTCTTAATATTTCGTGCTCATTTTTGAACTTTTGAAATCGAGGTAATTATATTTGTTAGCTATAGTTTTATGTGAAATGAAAATATTTTACAAATACAAATACAAATACAAATAAATACAAATACAAAATCTTTATTGCAATCATGAGTACAAAGGTGGTAGGTAACATTTTATGTGTCCATACATGATACCCTGTTAGGGCGCAGCAACTTAATATTACAATTTTAATATTTATTACAAGACATATCCGTCTAACTTTAGTTGGTACTGTCCTCAAAAAAATCTTTTAAATTATAATAACATTTTTTAGACATATATTTTTTTAATTGACTTTTAAATATGTTGAGACTGTTTATGTTTTTCAGATGTTGTGGTATTTTATTATATAGGGTTAAATGTAATTAACGCAAGACTTCTTGCAGGCAGCATGTCTACATCAATACCAACAACATTTGTTTTACGACTTTTTACGAATCTAGATAAATCGCACAAAAAAAAATAAAAACAAAAAATGTTTGCACGCTCTGTTATTTATTACTCTGTATCTTGTAAGAATGACGCGCGGGAGCCCCTATCTTGCCGCGCGCGTTCCCCTCGCTATTTTCTTAGCCGCACGCAGACTAAATGATAGTTCAGAGGCAATATATTAATTTTGTATGGGAATATTAAAATTTTAAAAACTATTAATTTTTAAAAGTCGTAGAACAAATGTTGTTGGTATTGATGTAGACATGCTGCCTGCAAGAAATCTTGCGTTAATTACATTTAACCCTGTATATTTTAACGCACATTGCATGTGGTCCAGAACGGAATATAGATAGGTTTGATGTAGGTATAGCAAGTTTATTTTTATTTCTTAAATTGCGAGGTTGTGTGTAATTATCTTTATTTTGAGAGAACAAGTGTAAGTATTTTTTGACGAACAGGCAGATTTCGAAAATATACATAGACGGTAATGTTAGTATGCCAAGTCCAATGAAGTGTGGCCTGCAACTATCCATCCCGTCTATGTTTGCCAGGATTCTTATGCATTTTTTTTGTAAT